>VDFB02331640.1:0-19088 GCA_007258455.2 Sequoia sempervirens | reverse complement strand
TTGTTGATAGAGGGATTGCAGTGCTAGAGAGATTCAACTAAGGTGTCACTGGGTCCTCTTAATCATTCACAGTGGGAATCATTTCTCTTGAGGCCCGAGTATCTATAGAGGGGTCATAGTTTTAGGAGGATGAAACTCCATTGATGGGATTGAGCCAAGAGCTTTATAAAAGGCTAGGGACGTGCATCAACACATAAATCTTGTGGCATTTTTTTCAGATATCAATAGATGGAAATGCACATTTTTTTTTCTTTCTGGAAGGAGCCATAGGGAATAGCACATTAAAATAGTTGAGTCATCGTGCCAAGACGGAAGAATGAAGAGGGTACACAGTTTCTTGATAGAATGCCTAAAAGAAATGTATATTTAAGATTCCTTCAGCACTTTCAAACAAACTGCAGGTGTAAAATTTTAAACAAAAGTGCTTAGTAGGCGTAAAGCCAAATCTGACAACCTTTACTAGCATCTTCCTTTCCTACACACAAATTTTATACAACAATATTAGTGAGATAAGCAACAGTCTACAATGCAAATGGCATGAATAGTGCATAGATTTAATGCTTGAGGGCATGAATATTTAAGAAAAGTTCCTCGAAAGAAGAAACCAGAGACATCTTCATCTGATAGCAATGATTTTGAGTCTAAAAAGAGGAAACACTTCAAAAACTGAGTGCTTTGGGATAAAAACGGGTCATTGGCAGTAAAGAATGGGTCCCAAATAGAGGTCATTAGCAACAAAGAATGGGTCAGTAGCAGTTTTTATTTATTATTATTTAGAAGAAGGTAAGCGATATGGAGGATTCTTTTGATGAGGAGCCTACAGCTAAAATTATTTAGCCATAAAAAAATATCCTCTCTCTAGGATCTAAAAAGAATACTTCAATACAAATTAAAGCCATTCCAAAGAACGTGCTATTGAACTATTCTGCACCTGAAATATCTCTCAAAGAACATGCCTGAAGGTTTGTGAGATGTAATGGACTATGCAAATCAAGTGGAGTTATTGGAAATAAAACCATAAAGGAGCCACACCAAAAAAATGAAGATGACTACACTCGAATGCTTTCAAAACAGATAGGCCTAGGATTATGCCAATCTTGAGATGTTAAATCTATTGATATGATTCAATTCTTATGAGTCTAGTTCTAGAAAAAGCATCAGTTTTCACAAAATGGTGATTCCATTAATGCCTAAATAAAATCTGCATTATGTGATAGATTTAACATTCAAAAAATGATGATTTAAATAAAACTTGCATTCATAACACAAATCATTTGAAAGATTTAGCTATTACTACAATGATTCCATCAAATCTTCAAGCCCTCCTTCTAGCACCAATATGTGAGCAATATTTTTGCTTGGCTATCTAAATCAACACAAAAAACTATTAGTCAAGTTAGCCAAAAACAATAATCAAAATCCTTATGAAGCTCTTAATCACATCAAGATAGGGAAACATGATAGAAAGGAATTACAAAGAAATCATAAACATGTAAAACCTATCTAAAATGGATTAAACCTTCACTTCATAAGTGGATTTCTGCTTCTTTGATTTGGAAATAAGCCCTTTCCCAACCCTTGATAAATAAGCTCCATGATGAAAATGCTATGAAGATGGTGGAGTGATGATGAGCAAAATTAGTTCTCCTGAAGAGAGTGACTTTACATGAGTGATTGTGGAGGATTTGATAAAAGATGAAGCCTCTATTTTATAGATTTTCAAATGCTAAGAATGTTGAAAAGGGACCAATGTGAGACTAAAAATAGGCCAATGAAAAGAGGCCACTTGTCATCATGTGATTGGTTGAGGATTGTGCAAGATTTGGGAAATGTGCCCAAGAGGGTGAAATTTCAAATTTGAATTTGATAGTTAATGCTTGGTTTGACTTGTGCAAGGGACATGTAAGAGATGTGTAAGACCTATTAAATGCCCTGTTGGATGTACATGCCCACTTTATTTTGAATTCAATTTTGAGGGAAGATGCCATGTTGCGTGAAATTGTTGATTTAATAAATCAATAAATTGATTTATTTGTGCAAGTGGGGATATCTAGAGGATGCAATTGGTTAGGATTAGCATTTAATCATGGTTAGATTAGTTTAATGATGATTAGGATGATTTTGACCCATTTGACTTAGATTTAGGGATTTAAATCAAATCAAAGGGAGATGAAAGGTGATAAAGATTTAGTTAAATAAATATTTGATTTATTTAGCTAAGGGGGATAGTGATAGGATCAAATTAAATAAAGTTAATTTATTTAATTTTAGATGGACGATCCTTAGAGATTAATCAATTAAACTTGGTTTATTTAATTGACGAGCGATTATGATTAGTGAAATATGCATGATGTCAATTTGACATGTCTATAGTTCCCATTTCTTGTAAATTTATCCCTTCATATAAATTTCATTCACAATTAAGCTACACATGTTTTTGTTGCCAAATCGATTGTTCCAGAAAATGAATGCTTACTTATTCCCTGATATGAATAGATTACATTTTAACCTTAAATCTTCCATAACTGTCACATATAATATCCAATTATGATGAAACCACCTCCATCAATCTTGGTGTGATCCCATTTTCCTTCACATTTAAGCTATCCACCTTATCATATGGGACATTTTCAGCCCTACCCCTCATGGGATTGCACAGGTCCCACACTCCCATGGTTAAAAAAATTAATGAGTCCTTAACCTATGCCAACTAAGGTAAATTCAAAATATTTTTCTCAAAATAAGAATATTTGGCCCTCAAAAATCTAAAAGAAAGATCCTTACTACCCTTATTTTGATGCCACATTATTGTCATAGATTTTCACTTTGGAGTTCTTCTTTATGTTTTGTAAGCTTTGGAGCCATAGAATTTTGGAGCATCTTCATCAAGCTTAAATCCTATTCATGCATTATTTTAAATTTATGAATTAGCTTGTGTAGTTATATTCCTTCTTATTTCCCTCTCATCGTTACTCTTCTTGTTCTCATCTAATTTCTCTCCCAAATCATCATATTTTTCCCTAGTTTGTTGTTTTCTCATTTCCACTTTAACACCATATCACCCTTGTTGACATTTATTTCCATTTGTTTACCCATTTCCTTGTCCTCCCAAGTCCTAGTTTCCTTCTTTACATTTCCTAATTAGTAATCACATTAAGGTTTTAATTTTGTTTTAAATAAAGAGTAAATTTTAGTATTTGATTTTAATTTTCTAGGTCATTATCAATTCCATGTGGATATAGCTTTTAATAAACCACAAAGGGGCTAATTGAGAAAAATTACCTTTTCACTTATCCACCTTGGAAGGTTTGATTAGCAAAAATTTTCTTGCATAATATTTACAAAAGAATCAAAGTAGATTGGGCAAGTGGAACAATTACAAAAATTGAACATAGAAGACATTCTAAAAAAAAGACCATTTGGAGGTAAATCACTAATTCCCCTAGCTTACAATTCCAACACATGTTCTCATAGGATTACCAACTAGCCAACAAATTTTTCAGGTGAGTTTCAAGGCATTGTATTAGACCTATTTATATTTTTACTTTGTCTTTACTTGGATCTAGGGTTTCAAATTTTAGATTTTTTCTCTCATATTTACATGAATTTCCTTTATTATGTTACACTAGGTTTTTTACTATCATTCCATCATTTTCAATTATTGCTTACATATAAAGGAACCTAAATCAACACATATCACAACCTCAACACTATACCTAATAGATCTAACAATTCCAACCAATTCTAAGAAAGATCACCATCCCAATACCCTTAGTTCTCATATCAACACAATTGTTCTATAGACACTTGCAACCCCCTATGCCATTGGGGCACATTTGACATGTTCCATATGGACCCAACACTTTGACAATAGTTCTAGAATAACATTTCCAAATCTTCATTACTGTAATTCATTCCAAGATCATCTACACCCACTTATATGTTGTTTTACATATTTTTTATAATTGTTCTCCAATTTCCTACTATCCATTAATCTTCTTTGTTTTCTAGTCTGAGCTTTGTGTGAGAGGGTAGTGTTGGACTAGATGGATATAGTCTTTCATAAGAACTAATTTATGACACACAAGAAAAGAATAAGGGTTAACATAATTGAACTGTGAAAGATAATTCTTGAATATGGCTAAGTGGATTTCCCATGAAGACATGGGACAAAGATTCCCACAATTTATTGTGTACTAACACTTTTCAAGACCAAAAGCCCCATGGATAAGGAGGTGTGATCCAAAAAATATTTTGGATGTTTGGATTGAGTTGGTTATATAGTCAAAGACATGCTACAAATAACTTGTTGTAAAGAGGTGATTTGGAAATATTTTGTAGGTAAAATGAGACAAGTCTTCTACTAGAGTCATTTTGAGAAATGATTTTTGTTACTCTCAACAATTTTTGGTAATGTTGAAAATGGTCAAAAAAATTTGTGATCTAAGTTTAGGATTTGTAGTAATCTTGGTGGTGCTTAGGAACATAACAATGAATGCATGGAGTTGATCACCCTGTCATATGTTTGTTGCAAGGCACTTCTTATTGATTCAACATGTTAGAAATTTAAGGAAAATGAATTTTAGTAAGAAAATTTTGAAGTCATGGAGTTGATAATCCTTGCACGTGTTTGTTGAGAGGAGATTATAAATAATTCAACATGTTTTACAACATTTAGGGTAAAATAATTTTAGCAAGAAAACTTTGTCTACTATTCACGATAGATTGACTTTGTTTGGTCACATTTTTTTCCTAGTCATTTGTTCCTGTGATAATTAGGGTAGTGGATATTTTGGCTTGTGGAAATTTTCTCTTTTCCTTATGGACCTAACAAAAAATTCTTTCTCAATGGAAAGAAAAACTTCATAATCCTTATTGAAAGTAGTTAGGGTTAAGGATCAATTTTTAGTGTCAACTTGGATTGTGTGGACAATTATAAGTGAACAATTGTTTCTATTCAAGAGAAACCTACCATATTCCCTTTGCTACATGACTAGAGTGAATTAAAGACAAATTTTAAGTAATTCCAATTAAATTGGTTTGGAAGTGACTTGTTGCATATTCAATAAAACAAGTGTAGTTGTAGTTCTTGTGATTTTAGTAGAGTGGAGACAAGGAAGTCTATAGAAACATTGTAAAGCTCCAAAAGACCATTGTAAATGGAATTTTACTACATGTAATAGCACCAAATAGTGATTCAAGATGCTATTTGTATACCCTTCCTATACTTTGTCACCCATTTGTGTTTTCTCCAAATAAATCTATGTGATATGTTTTGTATCTCATGTGTCATTATTTATTATTTCCCTTCTTGGTATTTAAACTATATACTATTGTAAATGATTAATTATTTTGGAATAGAATGTTGAGAGTTTAGATAAAAGAGTTAACCTAAAAATCCATAGCTAATACACTATTAAGGTTATCAATTGAGTGGTTTACATATCTCCATTGTTCCTCAACCATATAGCATGTGTAAAGGAATGGATAGTTCCACAAAATTTTCTTAATTTCATTCATGTGATACAAATTTCATAAACTAAAATCTCCTCCTTTAAATTACTTAATATGATGAGGGTATGTTAAGGATCATGATGGGTTAAAAAGTGGTGATATTATGGGTATGTGTAGGGTATGTGGCTGATGACTTTTTTTTAACCCAAAATTGATGAAATGAAAAGGGTTTTTAAAGGAGATTCTAAGTTTTCCATCAATATAAATTATGCTTTACATCGAATTCTAATAAATAATTACTATTCATTTCTATTTGGATTTCATAGAAGTCTTGATTGATAGGCTTGATTGAAAAACATCTATAGCTTTTGAATGGTATTACATTTTTGAATCCAAACATGTGTCACACATTCTATGTTTCTTTGTATATAAAAATATATATATATTTTTTGACCTTTTTATAGTTTTAAAAGCTGTAATAAAAAATGCGTAATTAATTATTTACTTGGAAAAAAATTACAAAAAAATATGCATCACATCAGGAAATGAGTCCTTTACTTATATCTTAAATATTATAAAATACATTTTATATTGTGAGCCAGGGGTAACTGCACAAACACCTATTTCTTATACTTTTTTGTGAAATTTAATTATCATTGCATTGAAATTTCAAAATTTTCAACAAATAGATTTTTTATTTTTTAAATAAACCTAGTAGTTTAGAAACCATACATTCAATTTCTACAGATTTATTCTGGCATGATTTTTGAAATAACATAGATAACTTATTCAAATTTTATGTGTTTCCCACTGGATTTTTCTAATTTTTGCCACTCTATACCTATTTTTTCCATGATGATCCTGCATATACCCATGATTATTGGGATCCACTAGATTGTATTTCTTCTTTGTAATACATTGTGGTAATCGATAAAAGGTACAACATTTTATGTTCATTTATATGGTCCCTTCTATATATGGAAACCACAACTTGTGTATATAATAAGGAGACTTGTATGTATAGATACCTTAATCTTGAGATTATCACTTCTACCATTAAACTATCTTCCTTTCAATTAATTAAAAATAAATGTAATGAATATCAAGCAAAATGCGAAATAGATGTTACAAGGAAGGGAAAGAGGAATTAGAAAAATGAATAATTTCATTGTATTGATACATAGAGCTACAAAAAACTACACAGTATCATGGAATTAGCTATCAACCTAAAGAAACATAGTGGTTAGAGAAAAGAAATAGAAAAGGAAAAGATTGTTGAATTGAAATTAAATCAAACCTTAATGAGGCATCTTATTATTTCTTTTCACATATCTGACTATGGGATTCTGTTTAATCTATTGTTTGATTCATTATTTCTTAATTCTATTAAAGCATTTATTATCCATTGATTATAAATAATAAATGGACCCATTCATTAGTCATTATACGTCTTGTAAATGCACACATACATATACAACTAGTCATGATGCATCTTTCAAATGCTCACATACATATACAAACATCTATAGGCCATACATATTGAAAACAAGAAAGTGTGAATCACAACTAAGTCTAAACAATATCACATCACATCACATGAGAGATAAAAATTCAAATATCACGAAAACAAGAGTTCGACTATAACAAAGTGTTAAAACATGTAATGAGTATCAAACAAAAATTAATAATGTCATAACTACATATCAACTCCGGGGAGGCTATCTAAATGATCTCTCCCCCAACATCAATATGTCTAATATCGTAAGTCCTCATTTGAGATCTATTCCTCGATCTTACTTGGTGTAGGCATGTTTGACATCTCACGAGTCAGAACAAACTCCGCGTCTAAGCTCTCTCTCTCTGCTCGAAGGGCATCCAAGGAAACACATAACCTCTTTTGCTCTCTAATAGCATCATCTCTCTCTTCCCGCAATTTGGTACACTCTGCTAATGCACCCTTATAAGCTGTCGCTAACAATTCCCAATCTCTCTCTGTACGAGTGAGTGATATCTTACCACCCACCTGTTGATTTGGCAAACCTGTGTTAATCTGCACCCATAGACATGATAAAAACAAGAGACGACCAGTTCATAATCAATCAACAAAATCATTAAAAATTAGAAACCTAGTAAAAATGAAAAATATCACTAGCAAGGTCAATCAAATACTCATAAAAAGTAAATCCTAGAATATCACTAGTATCTTACCTTGTAGCCTTGTGTTGAGATGTGGCTACATCTTCACATCATTGATTTAATCGCAAAGAATGCTCTAAGCTTTAGAAGATTGAGTTTGTAAGGGTGGTGGTAACCAAGTAAAAATACTTTTTAACTCTTCAACCCTCTATATATATAATGCACCATTTTTTATGTTGTACATTATTACTCTTAAAAGGATGTTCTTGCATGCCACTAATCTCATAGATAACATATTTTTGGTTGTGAAAAATTGGGATGTCAATTCTCAATTAGTTGTGGGCTCATTTTAATAAAATCACTTAATATAATTATATATCAACAAGTGGTGTACTCTTGTGCTAAGTTTGGTTTATTCTCCAATCATTTATTCATTTCCATTTTATGCATACTTGCACACATTCCCTATTCACACCCATTGATACATATTTTTCTTCATTATCCATTTATTACACCATACTTAGACACATGCCCATACACTTGATCCTCACCTTGAGATCTACAATTGTCTATCTTGAGCCAATCCTAAGGTGCTTAGGTTCAATACTAAGTCATTGAGCACCGAATTTCAAATGTTCAAATTCAAATTTTGACGAATAGGTGGTATTTTTCACAATGTGTCAAATTATGATGTTTATCAATATTTAAATGTGTTTCATGATTAGAGGATCACATGAACTCATCTCTCAAGAGGAATCCACTTGGAAATCACTACATCTAGATGACGCTCACAAGGGTGAAGCATGAGGACTTCCTAAGAGCCCACCCATTCCAATACTACAATAATGGAAGCACACTTAATCATGTAGTTTCCCCATGATCACACCCACTTAGCTTTCTATCCCATTTACAAGCTCATGAGAGATGGGTTCGTGTGAACTACTCATGAAATATAGGTCAAGTTTGACTCAAAAACTATGCAACTAAATCTTGATTGAACATGATTGAATTATTTTTTCCAACTCATGCCCTTTCTCTAGCCATTATGAGCTGATTTGGTACACATTTACATGACCTATTTCTATGTCTTGGCATCTAAAGATATTCATTTATGAATTTATGTATAATTTGAGGATCAAAAAGAACATTGCATTACACGGGGCCTTCATTCTAAGAACACTTCAATTTAGAGCACTAAAATGGTTACATTTGTATCAATTATCTCTATATGAGTCACTACAAGCTTGAGTTTGTTGTCTTCAATCATTAGACCAAGTTAATAAAGTTAATCTATCAAGGGAGATGACTAAGGATAGCTCGACCCTCACAATCCAACTACTTCCCTAAGGCATTTTTAAATACTTCTAGTCCTTACACACTATCAAATATCAATGATTTAAGATAAAATAGGTTGCAAAAGTGTACAATTAGCCAAATGGACTATGTAGGTTAGAAATCAATTCCTAAAATTAAATAATTGTTTAGGAGCTCGAGTTTAACCCAAAGGGGCATGAATTTAACCCAAAAGGAATTCCACAACCATTTACAACCTAATACAATTATCAAACTGCAAGCATTAATTTTACAAGCACTAAATTTGTAACATGCATCAACATTTATTTTCATCAGATCCTAAAGCTAAATTCTTATCACCATCAATATCTAATAATCATTTGTTTGTGCCAATGTCTAATGTCTACATAAATCTAGTTAATTCTATGCTCTCATGTGTATGCATTTATTTAATTAATTTGAAATTATTGAACTCTTTGTGATCACACTAATCCTTTGGTTATTGTGCATTTGATTGACCTGATGTATTAATAATGGCTAGACTGTGTGTAGATGTTAGTTTAACTAATGCATTTATTGAAATTCTTGCCTTTGTTGGATTGATTATATGTTGAGTAATCTCTTGAAATCCTTTCTCCTTGAATTTGTGGATCTGATAGTCCTGACAACAAATTCATGCAAAAAGTGTAAATTTTGGTTTAATTGTACATTTATAGAAATGCTTGCCCATTATGGACTTAATATATAAGTGTTGAAGTAATCCAATCCATAATCCAGCCCTAATTTGCATAAAATTGAACTTTCAAAATTTCACTCTTCCCTTGGTTGTGCATCAAATTGAACTTGATGTATTGATGAATAGATAAAGTGTCTATGTTAGTCTAGCTTATGCATTTATTGAAATGCTTGCTCCTTGTTGGATTCATTATATAGTGAACTAATATATCTCTTGAAATGGTTTCTCCTTGGTGGATGATGCAGCATACTCTCTCCCCCCTCCCCCTCTCCCTCTCTCCTACCCCCATCTCTCTCTCTCCTTTGAAAGGTTAAATAAAATTTGATCTTCTATGCTTTGCTTGATTATAGTAAAAGAGAAGAGAATTAGATTGATGTGCACATTGGGAAAAGAAAAAAAAAATCCTCCTTTTTGAATTCATCTTAAAATGATAACATAATGAACCTTGTTGGGAAATGAAACTACATTTGGTTTATAATTTCTCCTCCTTTCTATATGCATTTTACTTTAAAGGGTACCCTACGAAATGTGTTTGGAGATGGTGCCTCCTCATCTCTTAAATCTTGCCTTTCACAAAGTAGGGTGCACTACATGGAGATGCATGTTATGCATACTTTCCTCTAATCATTTTGACCTTGTGGAGTATCAACAACATAAAATCAACATAACATGATAGCATTATAACAACAACAATAAATATATCATAACAAAAATAAAATCTCTACCTCTACCCCCAAACAAGGGCCCTTGGATTGCCATATCTTTCCATGGAACACCATAGAACATAGCAATTAAATTCCCTTGCATCACACCTATCTCTCATTTCATTTATTTAAAGGACTTTAAATTCTATTTTAGTAAGTATTTATGAGCACAATATCTCCCCCAAAACATTGTGGAACATAATAATTATACATTTACATTCCATTGTTGCCTCAACTATCTCTTGTTTCATCTATTTAAAGGGTTTGGCATTCTATTTCAGTAGTATTTTTGAGCAACTCCGGACACCATCCCAAAAACATTGTGGAAAATAGTAATTATACATTTACATTCCATTTCCACCTCAACTATCTCTTGTTTCATCTATTTAAAGGGTTTGACATTCTGTTTCAGTAGTATTTATGAGGCAAAATCCAACATTTGGCAAGTCCTCTTTTGAGTTCTATTTATGTTGAATTTGTCAAAGCTATATTCAAAGTTTGTAGAGTTATTGGGCTTTTTATTTTTTTCAATATTGTTTATTTTGTTGGACAGGTTAAGCTTGAAGTGGGTTTACTTGGTTTGATGTGCAAATCATGTGTTGGTTGTTGGGTGGCAGAGGTGCAAACACAAAACTTTATTGATGTTACTGGATTGACAGAACAAAAAAACAACACATAGAAAATGCACATTGACAACAAGACTAACCAAATAGAAATTAACTTTGCATATATTCCATATTTGCTTCAAAATAAAAAAACTCAAAGTATATTCTCTATTTTACATGAAAAAAATAAAACTAAACTCTTTTGGACAGATGTCCAATGATTGGGTGCTACACTCACACCTCAAAAACATAAACTACTACAATCTTGTAGTTGTAGCTGGCAATGTGTTGTGTCTGCTAGAACATTCCTTTTGTGTTGCTGTTATCACTAGTTCTATGTTGAACACTCCCTTTTTCATTTGTTGTTGCAGGGTCAATACTCCAATACAAAACTGACTTCAACAAATACATTCCTTCTTTGTCTTCTATTAGAAAGCTCATTGAGAATGAGTGCTTATATTCAAAATTCAAATCTACCTACCTTCATTAATTGCTAGTAGGCTACAATAGCTATTTCAAACTCAAAAACATGCACTCCATTTCAAATTCAAATTTACTAACCATATTGAATGTTGCAGGTTATGTTGGCTGCAACTTGGTCTTCATCTGACATGGCAGGGGAAAAAGTCTATGGGTTGTACATTAATTAATATTCCAACACTCCCCCTTAATCTATAGGTCATTTGTCACTCTACAAATTCCTTCTAGAGTTGATATCTGAAGCTATCCATAATGCCAAGTCTATCTCTTAGCTGTTCAAAACTATCCTTTGGCAATGCCTTGGTGAAGATGTTGGTGAGCTTTTACTCAGATTTGCAATATTGAACTTCTATCTCACCTTGTAATACTAACTCCCTTATGAAGTGATAACGAATCTCAATGTGTTTTCTTCATCCATGGAAGATGAGATTATTTGTCAGCGCTATGGAGGACACATTGTCACAATGAATGACTGTGTTATTAACTTGTTGTTGTAAATCTGCAAGGATCTTCCTCAACCAAATAGCTTGAAAAGCTGCTACATTTTCCACTATGTATTTTTCTTCTATTGTACTGAGAGAGACAATCAACTGCTTCTTAGATGCCCATGAGATTGCACTTGATCCCATGTTGAAGACATAGTCAGATGTGCCCTTCTATTATCCACATTTCCTACCCAATCACTATCTATTAAACCATCCAACTTGAACTCATTAGATAATGCATACAAAATGCCATAACTAGTTGTTCCATTCACATAACTCAAAATTCCTTTTCCTTCTTTCCACTCTGGTCCTTAGGTTCCTCCATGAACCTGGATATCAAGCTTACTACATATATTAAATCAGGCCTAGTTGATGTCAAGTACATCAAACTTCTAACCATGCTTTTGTAGAGGGTTGGATTCACTTCCTTACTGCTATCATACTTGCACAGTTTCAGACCTATTGTTGTTGGTGTGGGGGTGGGTTTGATGTTGTGCATTTTAAACCTTCTTAAAATCTATTTGGCATAGTTAGCTTGTGAAATAAAAATGCCATGCTCTGTTTGTTGAACTTCTATCCCAAGAAAATACTTCAACAAACCCAAATCCTTCATGTCAAATTCATTTTTCATCATCTCCTTAAAATAAAAATTTTTGTTGTCACTGTTACCAGTAAAAATTAGATCATCTACATACAAAACAGTAATTAAAATATCACCTTCAACTGATTTGATGTAGAGTGTGGCCCCATTGTTGCTAAATCTATTGCTCAACAAATAAGAGTCTATTCTATTGTACCACACCTGAGGTGCTTGTTTTAGCCCATAAAGAGATTTCTAGAGCCTATACACTATGTCCTCTTACCCAAGGACTTCATAGCCAGGTAGCTGCTCCACATACACTTCCTCCTTTAGCACTTTGTTCAAGAAGGTTGGCTTTACATCCATCTGCAACACTTTCCACTAATGTTGTGCTACAAGTTCTATCACTGTTCGCATTGTGTCCAGCCTTGCAACTGGTGCATATGTCTCATCATAATCTATATTGGGCTGATGTTTGTACCCTTTGACAACAAGCCTTTCTTTATGTCTTTAAATTTTCCTTTTGTAGTACACTTGGTCTTATAGACCCTCTTCACTCCAATCACTTGTTTACCCTTGGGTAAATCAGTCAACTCCCATGTTTGATTCCTCTCTATAGCCTCCAACTCTCCATCCATGGCCTTGCACCATTTCTCTTCTTTTATTGCTTCCTTAAAGTGTGTTGGATCACTATAGGAGAATAAAGCAAAATCCAAGTTCTCATCAAAATCAGCATGTTGTGTGTTGTCATAGATCTCCCTTGAACTCTTTTTCTTTCTTAACATCAACGATGTGAGTGTGGGATCTGAATTTTCTTCTGAATTGCTACTACTTTGACCTTTGGAGCTACTATATTGTTGACTGTCAGAGCTACTACTCTGCTAAATTCTAGAGTTGGTAGTTTGTTGTCTCTGTTCAATGTGGCCAAACTACTGCCTCTATTGAACACTACTAGAGTTACTATTTTTTTGTAGATTACTGAAGCTACTATTTTCTAATGCTCTACGGTAGTTTCTTGTTGAGCTATTTCTCTCTTGAGCTCCCCCTATGTTGCTATCATCTGCAACTTCATCATCATCAAGAGGTATTGTAACTGAAATACCCGTGGTGTCATCCACCATTCCATCCCATACTTCATTCTCAATAAATATAACATCCCTACTAATTTCTACTTTCTTCGTGATGGGATTGTACAATTTGTAGGATTTTGACTCCTCAGTATAGCCTATGAAGATACATTGTTCTCCTTTATCATCATATTTTTGTCTCTTCTCCTTTGGCACAAGTGCATATGCCACACACCCAAATATCCTCAAGTGCTCAACACTTCATTTGTTGTTTGTCCACACCTCTTGTGGAATCCTATCAAAGACAACCTTTATGGGGAACCTATTTAGTATATAGATTGTTCTTAATACAAAATTTCCCCAAAATATGTGTGACAACCCTATTGCTTGTAGTATACTTTCCACCATATCTTGAATGGTCTTATTCTTTCTTTCCACCACTCCATTTTTTTTATGGGGTATACCTTGTTGTAAATTTTTTGTGACTACCCTCATTCCTACAAAAATTTAGGAATTCATTAGAGATTTACTCTCCCCCTTTATTTGTTATAAGGGATTTGATATAGTGACCACTCTCCTTCTCAACTGCTGCCTTAAACTACTTAAATTTCTCAAAGGATTCTAATATATTTTTCAAGAAATAGACCAATATTCTTTTACTATAGTGATCTATGAAGGTCATGAAATATGTATTTCCAGCTAAAGTGGGGGTTTTCATGGGTCCACACAAATTTTAGTGCACTAACTCAACAGGGGCTCTTGGTCTCCTAGAATAACTAGATTGAAATGGTTGCCTATGTTGTTTTCCTAAAATGCAAGCCTCACACTTTCCATCGAGTTCTACAATGGATGGTAAACCCCTAACCATTCCTTTTCTAGACAATAAACTCAAAATTGAAACGCTTAAGTTCCCATACCTTAAATGTCATAGTTTGGATGGGTCTTTGATGACTGTCTTGAATGCAAATTGATGTTCGACCACTGACTATTGTGCAACTGTTGTTAGTGTCAGTGAACAATATTGTTGTTGATCGTCTATTATTCCTATCACATACACTATGTGTCCTATAAAGCTGTTTTTCATTTCTCTCTACTACAACCTTCCACTCACATTTGTTGCCTCCTCATCAAGCTCTCTTGCCTCCCATTCTCATCAGATTACAGCGGCCATTTTCAGACCATTTGCCAATGCTCAATGGGATTCCCTTCTGCTTTTATTAGGGGCATGGCCAGGTGGATTTGCTGCCTATCACCATTCTGGTTTGGATGCTGACTACACCTCTTCCAATGATGAGAACCTTCTCATCATTTCCCATTTTGATCTCAGTTCTTATACTGTTGTCAATGGAGGTAAAAAATTTCTTGTTACCACTCATGTGGTTGTTGCATCCATTGTCCAAGTACCATACTTCATCATTGTTGCACTCAACAAGATTACAAACAATGAATACATTGGACTGTTTATCATTTTCAGCTTTGTTTTCATTTGCTACATTAGCATTTTGGCCTCCATGGTCATGTTGCTTTTTTCTACACTCACTGGCATAATGGCCATATTTGTGATAGTAATAACATTGCACATTGCTCTTGTCACTCCTTTGATTTAAACTGTTGTTCATCCTCTAGTTCTAGTTTGCTGACTATGAGTTGCTCGGCTCCTCTGTGCTGTCAGTACCTCCTCTTCCATAATTTCTTCTGCCTCTACCTCTTTGACCTCTTCCTCTATTCTTTCTTCCTCTTCCCCGACCTCTTCCATTGGTCTGAGCTTTGAATAATTTCTCTAGGAAAGGAATGGAATTTTAACTTATTGATCATGGGTTTGTAGTGAACCACCATCGCTCATCTATGGTGTGTTCGAGACAAATATTTTGTCTCTTCAATATGAATGACTACATAATCAACAAACTTAGTAGAAGACTTTTTGGGATTTCTCAACCAATCCTTTTCTCTTCCATTGTTTCTCCATTAATTCTCAACTGATTTACCAAGGTTTGAAGCCTTGAAATCAGTTGAAACAGAAGGAAAAACAGCCACTTCTAATAACGTCCTATGAAAAATTTCATCTAAACGGACGTTTACCAAGGTTGAAACCTTAGTGTGGAAATCTAAAATGGACTCATTATCCTTCATTTGTAGAGTCTCAAAGTTTCTTCTCAAGAGCTGCAACTTGGCTAACCTCACTTTGTCAATCCCTTTGCAGTTATTTTGTCTCTATCCCAAGCTTGTTTTGCATAGTTTGATGTTGTAATATGTGGGAAAATAGCCTCACTCAAGGATGCCTCAATCAAACTAAGGGCTTTTGCATCCTTTATTCTTATATCTTTCAACTAGTTTTTTTATGCATTTGAAAGGGCTACAAATGCATTTGGGTCTATGATATCATTAAACCCATTTGTGACCAACTCCCATAGGTCATTTTACCTTCTTGTTGATGCTTCTCTTCTTGTATACATAGATCTATTCTTCCCATCAAAATTTGGTGGCCGATGCCAACCTTTGTTGTCACCTCCTTCCATATTTCTCAAAAATTAGAGAGAAGACTAAGCAATGCTTATGATAACCTAGGGCACAAGAAACCCGCAATAAACTTACTGATTGATTGACACTACATAGAAAAATAGGGCTCTGATACCACTTGTTGGGTGGCAAGCGTTCAAACACACAACTTTACTACTATTACTAGATTGATAAAACAAAAAGACAACACATTGAAAATGCACAGTGACAGTAAGACTAACTAGACATAAATTAACTTGGCATATATTCCATATTTTCTTCAAACTACAAAAACATGAATTATATTCTCTATTTTACATGAAAAAAATAAAACTAAACTAATTTGGAAACATGTCCAATGACTGGGTGCTACACTCACACTTCAAAAACATAAACTGCTACAATCTTGTAGCTATAGCTGACAATGTGTTGTGTCTGCTAGAACATTCCTTTCGTGCTACTGTTGTCACTAGTTTTGTGCTAAACATTCCCTTTTCCATCTGCTATTGTAGGTTCAACGCTCCAATACAAAACTGACTTCAACGAATACATTCATTTTTTGTCTTATATTAGCAAGCTCGTGAGAATGAGTGCTTAGATTTAAAATTCAAATCTACCTATCTTCATTAATTGTTGGTAGGCTGTAACAACTATTTCAAAATCAAAAACATGCACTCCATTTCAAATTCAAATTCACCAACCATATTAAGTGTTGCAGGTTATTTTGGCTGCAACTTGGTCTTAATTTGAAATGGTAGGGGGAAAATTCTAAAGGCTACAAATTAATTAATATTCCAACACTGGTATCATTTACCCCAAGAAATAACATTCTATTAGGTGCTAGTAGCAATTGAAACTAATTTTTCAAACTTTGCTTCTAGGACTGTAACAACCATTTATTAGAATTTCTCTGGTTTTCTTTGCTAGAAAATGCTATGTTTCCCCAATTAAAGGCCATATATTTTTACATCTACAGTCTTTGATTGATAATAGTGAAACCTTAGTCCCTATTCTCTAGATCTCCATATGAGGATCAAAATAGAACCAAGGATCAAGGAAGGAGAATTAAAAGTAACTGTTAGTCATTCAACTTGTAACTACACAAGGTAGAGACAAGCCACTCACTAAGCCCATGATTCAAGGAGCTTTCATTAGGAAATATGAGGTACTTTGAAAAACACCATGTTTGAGTTGACAACAGCAGTGCTAAAACACCTACAAATGAGATTGAAAATCAAACTCCAGTTGAAAATAAACACAATTTGGCCATTTTTCCTCACCACAGGACATGCCATCTTGATAAGTTTAAGGAAATCCTTAAAAAAAGTGTAAGAGGCTTAGATACTTCATTGAACGAGACTACAACAAATATGATGTTGTAGAAGCAAGTACTACTGCAAGAGTGAAGAAAATGATGCTAGACTGAAGAACCACTTGAACTTGTTATAACATTAAAAAGTTGGCAGAAACATTGGTGTCCTCAATGACTATAACAGAAAACAACTCCAGATTTCATCTACACACAATCTTGGAAGGGAAAGAAAAATAATGATTATTCCCCTTGGAAGTATTCCAAGGGAAATAAAAAATGCAAATCCAATATTAAAATCATCACAACATTATCGAAGAACCTTAAAAAATAGGCTAATCTTTGCTTTATCTAGACCTATAGACACTCACCTTTTCTGCTAAGGATAAATGAAAGTACAAGAACACTAAGATGAATACCAACAAGCTCCACTATTTTATTTCAACATCACTTCTTAATATCATGGTGTTATGTTTCAACTTTGAAGTGAGTAGTCTATTGGTATGTGTGTGATGTTCTTAGGTTGTTAGTTTGGATTCTCGATTGCCCTCCTATTGTCTAAAAATCATGAACAACTTATAATTCATAATATAGTTTATATTTATAACATCATGCTAGCATGTTTCCTTTCTAGAGATATTTGCCACAAGTTTGGTATTACACCTTGTAAATCTATATTGTGGTTGTCACCTATTTGATATCCATAGTTTACAAGATGTCCACCATAGTGACAAATCCCTATAATTTGATGTCCCTCTTTGTTGGCTCTTTGAAATTGTTGTCAATAATCCCACTTGCATAACAATTGTGAGAAATAGGTTATTTATGATGTAGTGCTTTGTCAATCTAGAAGGCTTTGAGTTCCAGAGATGCCGTGTTAGAATCCTCAATCCCAATTTGGTATCATTCCTTATGAATCTATACTGTGGTTGTTACCTATTTGATATGCATAGTTGACAAGATTTTCACCATAGTGACACATCCATGTAATGGGATGTCCCTCATTGTTGACTCTTTCTTTCTAATTGTGTGTGTATGTGTTGTCAATAATCCCACTTGCATAACAATTAATGTGAGTAATAGGTTGTTTATGAGGAAGTGCTTTGTCAATCTAGAAGCAAGCTTTGAGTTCCAAGGATGGCATCTTAGAATCCTCCATCATTGTAGTGGTAACATCACTAGATGTTCCCATGTTGTAGTCATGGGCGCACTATGTTATTCATGATTTTCAAGATATTGGCGATAGCAACATATTCTAATGATGATTATTCTCCTATTTAATGGCTCATATGGTTATTTTATATAGCTCATAATGGTGTGTTATTAGAATGAAACACTGTCTTGCTCTATATTTGCATTCTCTTGGTACTAGTTTTAAACCCTCCTATCGAGGAATACCATGCAAAATATGGTTTCCAACAGGTTTGGGTATTTCAAAGTTTCACTTGTATATTTTTATAATTATATCTTTGAGTATTATATATATTTGTGGTCCATAAATCTAGACCTTTGTTCCTAGTCTATATAGTATAACTATATTGAACACAAATTCATTGTGTTCTAAAGACCTGGAGAACAAATCAAAGCAATTGTGGCAAGAATAAGGACCTCAGACTAACAATATCCTGATAATTTAAAAAAAAATGATTGATTTCTTATCACAATCACACCTCAGAAGAAGATTGATTGCTTTGAAGATTGAAGAGCGGTAATCTTACATTAAATAAATTAAAATTTTCATTT
>VDFB02331639.1:0-88054 GCA_007258455.2 Sequoia sempervirens | reverse complement strand
ATGTAAACAAGTGTACATGTTGCTTCTTCACTAACTGTGGAGGTTAACCATATGAAAGGTTTGTTGCAGAGCTTTTCAAATGAGATAATCAATCTTAATAGATAATAGGCTATGCCTTATAATCCTTCCTATCTGAATTATCAAGGCGAAATACCTCCTTTTTAGCATAACGCCTATCAAGGAGTGCAAATGAACAATTAGTCTCAACCTTCAAATCAAATAGTTTTAGATCCTACCCAGCTTCAAACCATCCTGAAAAATCAAAATAGAGATATAGTAGTTGATCAGAATAATCTAGCAAATGATTCAAATACATGGTGTTTCCCATGCAATAATGCACATATGCCCTATAACTGCTCTAGAGGTAATCTCTGACAAAAGATAGCTGAATAGAGGAGCCAAGGTGTCATGTCTGATACTAGCGTTTATGCTTATTAGTCTCCTAGGTGAAAAGTGTTATTCTTGTAGCATACGTACAAGGCATGTCCCTTGAGCAGGAAGCAAAAATTTCCATACTCTTTTCTCATGGATGGAAGGAGAAGATGTGATATTTTTCAATGAAGCTTCTACATCAAAAGCTTCACCGGTACATTTTGATTACAATACCCACTCCAAGAGAAGGCTCACTGGGGAACCAGTTGTCCAAAAACAACAACCTAAAATGACTTATGATAATAATGCTATCTCACCAGTAGTGGTGCAACCTTTTCAAAATCCAAAAGAGATTTTCTCTTACAAGCCAAAAGAGTCAAAAATTCAACCGCTCGAATTAGTTAATGTTGTGAAGAAATTGAAGAAATCCCCCACTAATGTATCGTTATGGGACATCCTACTCATTCTAGATCAAAAAAATTTGTCGTGGGTAGTTCTACAGGGTTGAGAGAAGTCGGTTCAAGCTGAATTAACCTCAAAATTCACTCAAAAAAAAAGTTAGGAACCAATTAAGGATGCGCGGAACCAACTGACAACATTGTTCACAAACACTAGAGAAGATAAAGCAAGAGAGGAAGTAGGTAAGCCTAAACCTAGCCCTATATTTCTAACTCTCATTGTAGGAAAAAAATTGTTACATAACTCTATGATTGATCCTTGTGTTAGCATCGTGGTGATGCCTAGACAAATAGCAGATGGGCTAAAATTAGAGAATGAGCCTTTGGATAGAGGGGCCATGTAGCTTGATGGGAAGAAGGTCCAAGCCCTAGGGGTGATTAAGAACCTTCCACTAACCTTGTATTCTTACCCTAATATCACAGTCCCGCAAGCAATACTTATAATTGATATTCCCCCCATTTTTTACTTATGCCTATCGCAAGACTTTACTATTAAAATCGGTGGTTAACTTGTTGGACTCAAGGAACACAGAGAGGGGGGGTGAATTAGTGTTTAGAAAATTTTAAATTACAATCCAGATCTTAAACCATTTACAACATTTGAACAAAAGTAAAGATGCAAGTACATGAAGGAAACCATCAAAACACCATAATGCCAAGATTTTTATGTGGAAACCTTGTTAGGGGAAAAACCACGGTGGAGGTTAATCCATAATTTATACTATATTAAAAGTATGAAGATAAAGGGGAATGCACATGCATTCAAGCACATTTCCTAGAGCTCACTGCTAAAACTAAGAAAGGCTCACTGCCTTACAATATGTTTGGATTACAACAAAAGGTTGAACTAAGAAGTAGCATCTACAAATGCTTGATTACAGTTCTAGTTAATCTCATAGATTAGATTCTGGACCTTCTGTCTGATTTTGCACTTCACTCTGCTCTGCCTTAATTCGCTTCACAAAAATCCTCTTCTACACAAGCAAAATTCGTTCAACTGATCTTCTGATATTCGCTCACATATGAACACACATCTTCTCTTCGACTTGTACACTTCAAAATGAATTAACCGATCTCATATATATATATATATATATATATTCGCTATCAAAGATTTAGTTGCTTCATGCTGGCTTCAACAAGATAAAAATATTTTCCAACCGTCGGCTCAAACCACTTTTAATATTCGATGTGTACCCATCAAAGTTGGCTAATGCATAGCTGGGACCCAAAATAAAATACTCGAACACAAAGACATTTAAACAATCATTCCTTATACATCTATGACACGCTACATACACTGAGTCAACCACCTTGAGCAAATAAACAGAAAAATCATCCTATCGGATCTCTTAACTTACACACCGATTAATGCAACACCACAAAACTTAACAATAAGATAATATAGATGCTTAACAATATTCTTCAAGATCCACAACTCAAAATGATAATCCGGTGAAGGATACAGATTGACATACTAACTGGATACCCTGTTCTTCATTCTTACTTCCAATAATACTTTGTTCTTTACTCTGCTTTCCGGTATGAACAAGTTATGATCTGCGGACCAGAATAATGACTTAGGTTGCCATCAATGACAACACTAGAAGCCATATGCTAATAATCTCCCCCTTTGATATTGATGGCGACACTTAGTGAAAAATGACTAAGTGTTGAAACCAAAAAACTGCACTCTCTCCCCATAACTGACACAACTCTTTCTGAATTTGATAAGACATTTTTCACTGCTCTCTCTCCCCCTTTGAAATCAATGACAAAAAGATAATAAAATATTTTTCTTTCTCCCCCTTAGAAGTGAAACCAAAACTTACTTGAGAAAAAACTAATTCAAAACTTTGAAGAAATACAGCTGCTAGTTGAAGATTATTTTGTGCCTCTCCTTCATCTTTGGAAGAAACTTCTTCCATGCTTCCACTGCAATTCCGATGATTATGATCATGTTGTTGTTCTTAAATGTTCGGTTGATAATCTGGATGAGAGATTCTAAAATTGTGATTGCCTCTTCTAATTTCTCTCCTTTCCTCAGAACCTCAATTAACTACTCCAGCCTACATTCGGTTAAATCCTTGACTTTCCAAAAGGTGTCCACAAGGTTGTTTCTGGTGTAGTGAACTTTTGCATGCTCAGACTACAACTCTTGAATCCTTTTCTTGACAGCACCATCTAGATCTTGAAACATGTTGTAATCCTAACCAATCCTGTTCAGCTCAGTCTTAATCTTCTCTAGCTTATCTTTGTATTTCCCAACTGCATGAGGCCAATGAAGACAATAGTTGAAGATGTTATTTGCTATATTTATGCATTGCCTCAACACATTCATTTTCCTTTTTAGTTTGGTAAGAGAAAGCCTGAACTACTCCTTTAGATGTAGAATTATCTCTCCCTCTTTCCTGTCCTAAGACTTAATGTATTCAATCATCTATTCAGGAAACACATTCTACAAACTCTCCAAACCAATGTTATCATGCACAAAATAAGTACTTAGTGTGCTCTCGATTAGGTCCTGCTCATATGAGGGTCTCTCAGACCATATGCCAGCAATCTTCTGCATCCCATCTTCCTCCTAAACAATCTGCAGTATCTTTCCTTTGGATAAAACACCTTCTTCTCTTCCTTCTACCATTATTGTATCCGGTTCAACTGATTTTGGTTCATACCTTGGAGTGTACTCATCAAATTCCTCATCTGGTATGTCCAAAATCACATGCTCTTTACCTTTTCCTTCAATTTTTGGAGACTTGTGTGCTAGAGGAGTGTAAACAACAATTTATTGTGCTCTTTTCTTCTTCCTCTCCATCTCACCCAAAGAGGATCCAACTTCAAGTGCTTTTACTAGAATGGAGATGCTAATTTCTCCAAACTTCCCTTGTAATTCCTTAAAGAAATTTGCATACTCTTGCTCACATTTTCCAAAGTATTAGGATGTTCAAAAATCTATTTGCAAACCGGTTCATTCTCTTTCCATACAACATTATTTATCTGTGGCAAGCATTTCAAAAAATACATCACAAGACATATGACCAAGGTACCAAACCTGAAGGGGTAATCTACCTCCTTTGTTAGTTGCACATTTTCCATCAATTGATCTTTTAGCAATCCACACAGATCAAAATCTTCATCCTCCATTATCATTTTATGAGAAATGTAAACTATACCTGCCGAAGTTGTGCCTTCCCTATTTTTGAAAAATATTTTGTAGCAAATTCCATGCGCAATGTACCTTGTTATCGGGTCTTTGATCGTCAAAATTAGCAAAGCCCTCTGATCTCCAGTTACTCTGGTTAGGGTTTCAACTTCTTTGTTTCAAATTGACTTCTTCAGAATATCCTCAACATTGCATAATCTAGTTATATTTTTTATCACCTTTTTCGAAATGAGATAGGGTTTATCTAGAGTTAGAATGTTATCAGTCAATATTTTTAGGATAAACCTAATGACTTCCGTGTTAACAAAATAGGGAAATTCACTCCAAATGTCCAAACTCTTGTGTTTCACACCTTCAAGCCATTTCAATTCATTGGCCAAAAAAAAAATTCTTACTTTGCTAATCTTCTCACTGCTATATTCATCAAAATTCACCATCCCTTTGATTTTCCCCATTTCCTTTTTCGTACCAAACAAGTTTCTATCGAGCACCAAATTAAGTGAGAATTTTACAAGCAACTGAAATACCTGATGAATTCACTGCCGAATTGACTTAACTCCTTCAAAATTCTACTGCAGAGGCTCTCCTTCTATTCTTCTTCAAATGCAAGGTCACAAATGAGGGTTCCAAATACCCTTTTATAACTCGCACACCTAACCTTTTTACTGCATTAAATGTTTTTCCCTAGGCATTTCAGACATTGCTTTCTCAGACAGTAAAAGAAAGAATTCAACTACGAACCTTCTACTTCTCAAATTTCTGCACAAGTGATCACCGATACACTTGTAAACCACTAGCACAACTACTGACAATTTCCTACAATCTGGTGCCAACTACTAACAGGGGGTCAAAGGATTTTCTTGAAAAACTCCCCCTAGTCCAATGGCCTAAGATCAATTTCTAGAAGAATTACCAGAAGCAGATTCTGGTGCAGGCTTATTTCCTTCATCAAACTCACTCTTCCTTACCCATGTTTTCTTCATTCGGTCTCTTATTTCTTCCACTGTCACTTCCCCTTTTCCTTTATCATCTTTATGTGAAATTATTCCTTTGTATACCAGACCTCTTTTATCCATGTTTTTGTTCCTGTAGAATCTTGCAATGTGACCAAATCTGTTGCAATTGTAACACACATGATTTCTTTGTCTAGACCACTTATTCCATTGATTTCCTCCTGATCTGCATTGATTAGCAATATCTCCAAATCTATTACATGCATAACATCTAACATCTCTTTGAAAGTTGTTCATCACATTTTTGTATCCATTTGACTTGTGACCAAACTTATCACAATTAAAGCACTGACCTGAGAATGATGGACTACTTGAATTTATTTTACTTCTACATTTAGAAGCCATATGACCAAATTTATTACAAGCAAAGTAGTGACCATTAAACTTCTGAGCATTGGGTTGCCTTACCAAATACCTTCTGTATTTGTTCATCTGATTTCTTTGTCTAGAATCCTTATGTTCAGATCCAGAGCTTTCTCCCTTCTCATATCCAAGACCTCGCTTGTCATTTGCATCCTTTTTTCCTTTAGTCAGCTCAGCAAGCTTAGCATAATTGATTCTAAACTTCTCCTTGTACTCATTTGCAGTAGTGAGTTTGTCTATGAGAATAAATATTTGTCTTTCAAGCTCTTGTTCATTATTTCTGGATTATTGTAGTTCAATCTCTAGTTGAATGAATTCACTATTAACTTTGTTGCATTCTTCAGATTTTTCTTTTAAGGACAGGGCCAAATTCTCCTCATTCTTCTTTCTTTCTCCACTCTCCTTAGTTATCTTTATCGCCATAGATTCCATCTCAAGCTTTAGAGTATCATTGTCTATAGCAATCTTTTCACATTCCTCAGTTATTTCTTTTAGGGTCTGATTCAGATGAACATCTTCCAAGCATTTCCTTTCTTTATGCTTTAGTTGATCACATAGTTCCTCTTTTCTCTTGACTCGTTGATTTTATCCTTTAATGATTGAATGAATTTTTTAGCATCCTTAAGATTTTCTTTTAATTCCATGACTTATGCTTTACACTGATCAAGATCATAAAGTTCCACCAAAATCTATTGTTGAATACCACCATATTCCATTACATTCCAAGATCCACCTCAAGTTGTTAAACTTCTGCAGAGGAGCTCAGCTCTGATACCAATTGTTGGACTCAAGGAACACTGAGAGGGGGGGTGAATCAGTGTTCAGTAAATTTTAAATTACAATCCAGATCTTAAACCATTTACAACATTTGAACAAAAGTAAATATGCAAGCACATGAAGGAAACCATCAAAACACCATAACACCAAGATTTTTATGTGGAAACCCTATTAGGGGAAAAACCATGGTGGAGGTTAATCCACAATTTATACTCTGTTAAAAGTATGAAGATAAAGGGGAATGCGCATGCATTCAAGCACACTGCCTAGAGCTCACTGCTCAAAATAAGAAAGGCTCATTGCCTTACAATATGTTTGGATAACAACAAAAGGTTGAACTGAGAAAGTAGCATCTACAAATGCTTGATTATAGTTCCGGTTAATCTCATAGATCAGATTTTGGACCTTCTGTCTAATTCTGCACTTCGCTCTGCTCTGCCTTAATTCTCTTCACAAAAACACTCTTCTGAACAAGCAAAATTCGCTCAACTGATCTTCTGATATTCACTCACATATGAACACACATCTTCTCTTCAACTTGTACACTTCAAAATGAATTAACCGATCTCATATATATCCGCTATCAAAGATTTAGTCACTTCATGTCGACTTCAACAAGATATAAATATTTTTCAACTGTCGGCTCAAACCACATTTAATATTCGATGTGTACCCATCAAAGTTAGCTAATGCATAGCTGGGACCCAAAAAAAAATGATCAAACACAAAGATATTTAAACAATCATTCCTTATACATCCGCAACACGCTACATAAACTAAGTTGGTTGTTAGAAACCAAGATCTGAGATGCAAACCAGAAAAGCCTTCCACAGAAGAGAAAATCAGAAAAAGCAAGAGCTTTGCAAGAAGATATTCAAAATAATATTATTTAGGAATTCTTAATTACAAGATATGATTTGCTTTATAAAAGCAAAGATGCATAACCCTGATCTTACCTTGAGCAACAAGATAGCTCAACAAGATAAGGATGAGAATAATAAACCTAGGAATTAAATATTACCTAAGTAAAGTTATGCAAGTGTAATTAAATATTAATTACACTAACACCCCCCTATAAGTGCAACCTAGGGAGACTAAAAAAGCATGCACCTAAAACTAAGATGAATGCAAGAAAGCATGAATGGGTCCCGTCAGAAATGCAAACCAGAAAAGCCTTCCACATAAGAGAAAAACAAAAAAAGCAGAAGCTTTGAAAAAGATGTGCAAATAATTATTATTCAAGAATTAAATATTACCTAAGTAAAGTTATGCAAGTGTAATTAAATATTAATTACACTAACATCGGCCACCTTGAGCAAATAAAAGAAAAATCATCTTTCCAGATCTCTTAACTCACACACCAATTAATGTGACACCACAAAACTTAACAATAAGATAACATAGATTCTTAACAATCTTCTCTGAGATCCACAACTTAAAATGATAATCCGGTGAAGCATACAGATCAACATACTAACCAAATACCTTGTACTTCATTCTTACTTCCGGTAATACTATGTTCTTTACTCTGCCTATCGGTATGAACAAGTTCTGATCTATGGACTGGAATAATGACTTAGGTTGCCATCAATGACAACAATTGGTCTCATCTGATCTTGTGAACCAAGTACAACTCTAAGATGAAGGTACTCTTTGAACCTTTGCACATTGAGCACATAGCAGATGATGCTATGATGACCTTTGAAGCTATCCATACCTCTTTCTCCAAAAATGAGATGTACTATGTAGAAATGCTAGAAGATGAAGTGGTAATCGAAGGAAGGAATGCAAAAGAAGTGGCTCTTTTAAACCAATTAATAAATAGTTATCCTTTTGGAAATTATCATGCTATTTTCCTTGGAACGTATGTAATATTCGATGAGGATCAATTTGTTCTCCAAGTCACTAAGGGGGCGAAAGATCATGTAGGTGGCCCTAGTAATGAGACTGGCTTGTGGACCTTGTACTTTGATGGTGCAAGATGTAGAACTAGTTCAGGAGCTGGTATCTTTTTGATATCCCCATCTGGAGAACAAACCCTTAGAGCTTTTCATTTTCAATTTTCTTGCACCAACTATGAAGTTGAGTACGAAGGCTTAATCCAAGGATTAAGCCTCACAGAAAGGATAGGAATCAAAATTTTAAAGGTCGTCGGAGATTCTGAACTAGTGATTAAGAAAATAAGAGAGACATCAACTACAAAGAATGTCCACACATAATCCTATTGCCATAGAGTGTGGGATCTAATTGAAGGATTTGATGGTTTCAATATCCAAGCGATTCCGAGAGTTCAAAATGATGAGGAAAATAGGATGGTGATGATTGTCTCTCAATTTGATCCAATGACGAACCTGTTGACCAACAAGCACTCAATGCGAGTAATTGTGAGACCAACCATTCCTAATAATGATAAGAATTAGCAAGTGTTTGAGAGTGATGCTTAGATTTCCATGTTCATTCAATAGTCTTGTGAATTCATATAACAACTGCATCCAAAATTTGAAGAAGCTTATGAAGACTAGATAATTAAGCTCAAAAATAATAAGCTTCCTAAGGGGATAATCACGTTGGAAAACTTGTTTGACTGTGATGATGCAAGAAATGATAAGAGGAAGTTCATCGTAGATAAAGGTGATTGCACCAACCTAGATGTCGAAGATGGAAAAAAGTTGAAAGTTGGAAAAGGAATCCCTCAAAGAGATAAGGAAAGGTTGATATCTTTTAGAAATAAGTATGATAGAGTCATGGCATGGACCTATGATCAACATGAAGGGTTATGATTGCAATGTGATCTAGCATACCATTGATCTATTTGAAGGGGCCAAACCTATCCACCAGAAGTAGAGGTTGATAACCCAAAAATTGAGTCTCTCATGGCTCAGGAGCTGAAAAAACATTGCATCATTAAAAGATCACTACCCTCTTCCTTCCATGGAACAAATCCTCCAGACAGTTGTAGGTTCAAAAATGTTTTCCTTGCTTGATGGCTTCTCTAGGTACAACCAAGTGTAGGTGAAAGAAGAAGATCAACACAAGAATACATTCACCACAAAGTGAGGAACCTTCGAATACACCAAGATGTTGTTTGACCTTTTGAATGTAGGAGCCACTTTCCAACATGCAATGGACATTGCCTTCAAATATTTGATAAACTTAATTATTCTTATATATCTTGATGACCTCAACAGTGTTTTCTAAATCAAGGGAAGGTCATTTTGATCACTTAGAAAAGGTCTTCCAAAAATGCCAAGATTTCAGAGTATCATTGAATCCCAAGAAGTGTGTGTTTGAAGTTCCGCAAGGTAAATTGCAGGGATATGTTGTGTCTGGAGAGGGAATTTCTATTGACCCCGAGAGGGTGAAATCCATTAGAGAGTTTCCCTTTCCTGTAGACAAAAAGTGAGTCCAATATTTCTTAGGGAAGATAAATTTTGTTAGAAAATGTATACTTGACTTTGTTGGACTTGTCAAACCCATCACTATGATGTTGAGAAAAGATCAAGTTTTCAAATGGACCCTTGATGGAAGGACAACATTTGAGAAAATTAAGGAAGAAATTTCCTCAACTCTGGTATTAGTTCATCCTAATTTCTCAAAATATTTTATCATGTATGTTTATGACAGTGAGCATAGTATTATCGCAGTATTAGCACAGAAAGAAAGAACAAGAGGAGAGCATCCTATCACTTTTCATTCAAGGACCTTGAAGGGATATGAGGCTAAGTATAATTTCATGGAGAAGCAAGCATTTTCTATTGTAAAAGGCCTCAAGAAGGTCAGACAACTGATAGCGGGAAATAAGATAATGATCTACATGACTCACTCTAGTGTCAGATAGTACATTATGGAGGGGGAAATCACGTAAAAGAGAGAAAATTGGATCACCAAGATCCTAGAGTATGATGTAGAAGTCAAGCCCACCAAGGTGATATGTGGTAGGGGACTTTGTGAATACTTGGCCAATGAAATTGAATCCCCGGTTGAAGAAGAATTTTCCTCCCATCTCATAAAAGGTGATTCTACAGATTGCAAAGTTTTGGATGTGTTAGTTGAAGGAGTCCTTTTTAAAAGGAACTTCAATGGGGTACTCCTCTGATGTGTAGATAAGCACCAAGCTAGTAGGATTTTGCACAAATTTCTCAACAATCCAGTGGGTGGTTATTTTTCTACAAAACAACCACGATGAAGATAATACGTGTAAGATACTATTGGTCAACTGTGTTCACTAATTGCTATGGTATGGTGAGGAAATGCTTGCAATGCCAAATTTTGTTGGCAAATGAAAAAATTCAGCCATGCCTCGTAACCCGATAGTGGTTGACAAGCCTTTTGCTTAGTGGGGCTTGGACTTCATCAAAATGATCAATCTGATGTCGAACGTTGACATAAGTTAATTCTAATTGCAACAAACTATTTCACCTGATGGTCAAAGGTAGCTCCCTTAAAAGGAGCCACGAAGAATAAAATTCTCAATTTCCTGGAGGAGTTGGTGATACGTTTTGGCTCTTCGAAAACTATTATTTTAGAAAATGCAGGAGCTTTCCTCGGCTCAAAAATTTTGAAATTTGCACTAAGGAACAAGATCTTTCTCAAGATCTCATCAAATTACTATTTGCAAGGTAACATGCTAGCAGAATCTACAAACAAGAATTTGATAAGATTGATCAAGCGGATATGTGTGAACCATTAGAGAGAATGGCACAAGCACCTGAAGATAGTGCTCTGGGCTGATCAAATTACTCCTAAGCAGGTTTTGAAGACATCTCCATATGAATTATTTTATGTGAAAGAAGTTGTGTTACCAATCTCCACAGAAATCCTGACATTACAATTTCTTAAGTCTCTGGAGATTAAAGAAGACAAAGCTATGGAGGTGAGATTATAAGAGCTACTTAGTGTCCAAGAGACTCGATAGAAGGCTCACGATGCCATGACCAATCACCAATAGGTGGTAAAAAGATGGTTTGATTAAAAAGTGTCTTATCCTAGTTTCAGAGAAGGAGATTTGGTCTTGAAATACGATGAACAAGCTGCTAAGCTGGGTCAACATGGTAAATTTTATTTGCTATGGAAAGGCCATTTTTGGGTTACCAGTTGCAAAGAGAGCAATGCATTTGAACTCAAATATTTGGAGGGAAATGCTATCGGGATTTCAATGAACATAATCCATCTGAAGCATTTTAATTAATGCTTGGTCTCTTGTGAGACCCTATTTTAAATAGTTGGTTTTCTTTTATGTGTGCTTCCTTTTCAATAAGTTTGGTATGCACGGGCAATTTGGTTTTCTTGCCAGGTGTCTAGCCACCCTAGAAATTCTTTCTAAGAGCAATCATGTAGAGTTTCTCCCCATACAATCACTTTTTGGCTAGTTTTAATGCAAAGCATGCCACTTGCTATCTCATGCTTTTCTTTCAGTGTTGTTGTTCCCAAAAAGATGACATCATGAGTCATATACTCTTCATCCACTAAGAGTTGTGTTTCTGAAGGGAAATGCAATTAAATTCGCACAAGTGGCCTTAACATTGGACGTTAAATGTTGTTTCATCAACTCATTTACTTTATTCTAAGAGCACAATAGTCGAAGAAATATTTGTGAATCTTTTCTAAGTGCATAACATAGAGAAGGTGTGAATCGTGCTAAGGAAGTTGTTGAACAGAGAATGAAGAATTCAAAAGAATTGAGAGCCATCGAACCAACAAGACCAAATTCTAGTGCAAAAGTAGAATCTCAAGGATTCTCCCTTGACCTCTCAAAGAGTAAATTCTTTGTTTTTTCTCCAACCTCGCTTTAGCCTAAAGTGCCAAACACTAGGAGCTTGGATAAAGGAGGTTGCAGAAATTCTAGGTTGGTTTCAATTACATTGATGAGATCCACGATCCTAAATTACATATGAATCTCAAACGTCTCCACGAAGGAGCTCATGAAAGAATAATGCACAAAGTGGAAAAGTGTGAGTATGATTCTTTAGGCTTTTGACTATGGAGTTTTGGTTTACCAAAGTTTATGCTGCCCATGGTTCACCCTTGTTCGGAGCTTGTAGATTCTTGCGTATGTTTATATGACCCTAAGAGTGGGATTCTATCCAAGCATCATCTCAAACTTGTTATAAGTGCTCAAGCTATTAGAGATATGCTCTATGTTCCTTTCAACTCATTTGTAACAAAAAATGGAATATTATTTGGCAACCCAGAGAGATCAACTGAAGTTTTTCAATAATGAGCTCAACAGAGACAAAGATGAAACAAAAATTCCAAAGATTCCCATTGCATTCAAGTCCTTCCATTTACAAGATATGCAATATGTATTTTCTATGCTTTATTTTTTCTTTCGCATGGAAAATGATGCTCGAGTTTAAGAGTTCTAGCTAACATTGGGCTTCTTTTTGAGAAAGCAAAAGCATGGTTTCAAAATGGATTTTGCAAATATAATAGTGGACACCCTGTATGAGTAGCTAGAGGCATATTCAAATCAATACACCTTCAAGTATCCTTATTTTCTAGTCCACATGTTTCTTCACCAAAACACTTATTTTTTCAAATCATACTTGCAATTAGCTACTGCAGATGAATCTGATGCTCAAAAAGAAAATCTGGTATATGTATGGACCCATGTGATATCTACAACATATGATTATTATACTTTGAGTTATTTTTAACTCTGACCCTCTTGGATTTAAATCGCCAAGAGAACCTAGTCAGAATTGCGGATCACCAAAAGGGATGGATGCAAAAGCATAGGATTCCTTGTGATTGGTTCTTCAAGACCAATTTTACTTTTTTACGGATGCATGAATTTAGGGGAGAGCCTTTCAAGCTCCTGACCTACTTAACATATGGAATACTAGCCTTGGAGTTAGCCCGAGAATTGTGTGTAATTGATACAGATTTTGGAGCTAGAAGGAAAAAGATAGTTGTTTATACAACTTTGCTCACAAGGGCACGTATTTCAATAAAGAAAAGGTTTGCTGAAAATTTTCTCGCCCTTAAGTTGATATTGGTCTTGATGTCATTTTTGATTAGTGGAATTATGATTTAGACGATTGTCTCATAGGCTTAAAAATAACAATGTAATTGGTTCATGAGTTGTGTTAGTATTGGGAAGAGTGGCTGTCTCTGAGTGTTGAAGGAGTAATGACACTCGTTGATTTATCACATATCCCTATTGAGCAGCCAAGGCTAGAATGAATTTGTTCCTATGATCTAAAGAATGAGTATAACCCAAAGATCAAAATAGATAAAGGGCTAAAAAATCAATTGGAAAGGGAAGGATGGAACATAGAGAAGCTTGTAGCCTTCTAAGTATATCATTAAGAGATTCATGATTTGAATTCCTCATATGATACCATTGAGTTAGATGACCAGTTTGACACCAAGTGGGATGCAGAGCACCCATCGTCACCTCCGCCATCAAGAATAAGTGATACCCAACAATAAAGCCCTACAAGAAAGAGAATAGAAGAAAGACCACCAAGTCGTCTGTCATGACAGGTAGCACAAACTTATGACGTAGCAAGACAACAGAGCTCTTGAATTTTCAAAAGGAAACCTTCAGCTTTGCAGCAAGCTCAAGTATCTTTGAGCTCTGTAGGTGAAGGATCCTCTTTAGAAGCTACATCACTACCCAAAAGGAAGAGAAAATGGTGGAGGGTAGACTTGAGCAATCTCTTGTAGGAAGAAGAAGAGGTGGTCAAAGTCACGTAACCCTTGGCAATCTCCATGACACATGTATGTTTCACTCCCTCTCTTCTCTCTTCTCTATCTTTAGTCATTTCGGCTATGTCTGCAACTGTCTCTACACCCCAGATTGTGGCTACTACCACAATCACTTATGCCATCCCACAACCCCCTTTTTCCAATCATGCAATTGTCCCTTCATCTACACTCAACACCACTTCAACTTCATCAATCGTTCAAACCTCCTTGCCACCACCATTCACAATTCCTTTGGTCTCACCTTCCCATTTGGTCACCTCGGTAACCTTGCACCTTGTGAAATCCTTGCAAGGTATCTCACCTTTCTCCCCAGTGACTTTAAGCCTTCCATTGACCTCCCTAGTGAGAGATAAAATGGGGATTTATATTGTTCCTATTCCTTTTGGTCTTCCTATTAGCATCGCTTTTGTTGGGAAATATAACCAATCTCCCTCAGAATACCGAGGGAAAACAAATGCAACAAGGAAAGCTTGAGAGGAGAGGATGCAAAAGAGAAGAAGAAAGGAAGCTTTAACCCTAACCGCCCTGAGGATGGAATCGCTTTATGATGAGTCACACCAGACATTAATGGTTGTAGTGATGACTCCTATTGTCCACAAACCTGAGAGACAAATGCAACTTGAGGATTATGATTTCCATGTCGTTAGCCTCAACCTTAGCCAAACTCACACACAAGATAAAGTAGAACTAATGGAGGAGACTCAAAATTATGTTACAACAGAATATCTGAAGGTTAGTCGATGAGCAAGCAAGAGAGAACAAGAGGTGAGAAGTGTTAACACCATAGTTAACAGTCTAGAAGTCGAGATCAAAGGTAAAGATATGGAAATTGATAGATTGAAAAAGGAGTTGTGGGATGCCAAAGCTTTAATAGATGTGAACAAAGAGGAAGGAGCAGTCGTGGATGCTAAGTTGCAAGTGAAAGAACGTGAATTTAATTAGTTGCAAATGAGCCTCTCTGATGCAACAAAACTACAACAAACATTACAACAAGACAGGTAGGGTCTAGAGGCTAATCTGCAAAATGAATTAGATAGCATTTGAGATAAAATTGAAATAGAGAAAAAAGAGTGAGTAATAGCTACAAAATCAGTTGCATGAGATGCAAGAACTAGCTAAAATTTAGTAGGAGCTCTCTGATTCATTGGGAATACAGGTGCAAGTGTAGCAGGAGATGCAAGAGAAAGAGGCCAAGTTCCAAAATGAATTTGATGAAGTACAAGCTCAATTAGAAGCTAAGAAACAAGGGAAAGAGACCACTAAGTCTGAACTATGGGGAATATATCAAAACTTGGCACAATTGCAACAAGAGCTCCCTAGTTCTATGATCAAAATAAAATGACTCCAGTAGGAAAACAGAGATAAAGATTGACAAATACAATAATTTTAGGGTGCATTATCTAGTTATGTGCAACATCCAAGTATCCTCCCTATGCTCCAACAACTCTATGCCTCATATTGGGAGAAAATAAAGGATATAACAGCCTCTTTCCAACCCGCACTCAAATTCATAGAAGATTCCTAGAAGTTGAGAGCAGATGTTGGCATTGTGGAGGAACAAATTCTATCAGCTATAGCACCAAGGGTTGTTGAATCTAAGTTGTTGATCAAGAAGCTATACATTGTAGTTGATGATACTTTGGTATTGGTAGGGATAAACGTTAGAAGACCAGGAAAGAAAAATAATTTATTAAATGTAATAGAGTAGCTCTTAAGAGCAAGGGGTGTCTTGATGCTTTGGAAAAAAAGGGGAAGCAAATGAAAGACCATATTGCACAACTGGTCCATTTGGGTCTCCCTTCCTTTTTCCTTTCTAATGGGTTAGTTTTTCCCAAAGATCAAATAAAGAAATTTTTGGAAGACAAGAAACAAGACCTATCTATGTTTTAGGCCCCAAGTTCGCTTTTGAGTGCCACAAAAATTGAAGGGATTTTGCATTAGCTTGACTTGGTTTTCATATGGAGGTTGCATTGTTAATGCTAAGTAATGTCCCTTTCAAGGAGATGATCGACTTAGATCAGGTGTTTGAGGCCCTACAATAGAAGGTACATCCATCAAAGGTAGATTAGTCCCCTTTCCAATCTACTCTCTCAAAATTATGATTTCACAACTCTCCTTTTTTCTTTCTAGTTTTGACCATGAACCAGTGTTTTTGGGATCTTTACCTTCATAGGAAGAAATCCTCAAGGAGATGCCAAAGTTGTAGATCCTATGTACCGTAGCCTTTGGTTAGAGTGTCAGCTATAAATTTTCAAGGAGGCTTCACTTATATTTTCATGTGCTTGTAGTTTCTTTCCTTTTTTGACTCATTTCATTGAGTCTGTAGGCTTATACATATTTGAGTTCAAAAGCATTCACGAAGAGTGACACGTGTCAGCACTGCGCACGTTTTCCCTAGCCCAATAGTGGCTACTCTCAATGTGTTGTGTGTGAGCGCCACGTGGCGGCTCTGTGTGCCACTTTTTGAAGATATTAAGCAGATGTTTTTTTCAAAGATCCATGTTTTTGAAAGTGCCACGCATCAGAAGAGCACAAGCCCAAGAATGTTTTGAGCCCGAGGGATGCTAAGAGGAATGCCATTGCCCCATTTCAAAATATGATCGATCGTGAGAGATAGCTGATGATGCCATGCATCAAAGTAGGAGATGCAGGAAACGAGATAGGTGTTCAACTCGATTCACCAAGCGATTAAGATAGAGGTAGTGGGGTATCCAAGTGGCACTATCTCCTCAAAATGGGGAGGTTATGATTACCCACTCTTGTAGTTACAATGACCATATGATGGTGGATTTCATGGAAGGCATCAAGCCATAATATTTTCGGTTACAATCATCTCCTTCAAAAGAGTAGATTTCTCTTTTTAAGCATCTTTTCTCTGTGTATTAGGGGTTGGAATGATTGTAACACAACAGACCTTATCATGTTATGTTCTTGAAAGAATAGAGACCAAATACATAGAATTGTGCCATGTTTGCCTCTACTACATGTTTATCTCTATTTATTTGCTTGAATTCATACTGTGTCTATTTGAAGTGTTCGCAATTATGGATCATTCTCTTTAGCTTTTATAATTTCAATTACATTAATGTATGGATAACTTTTAATCATGTCTAATATTCTTTTGAACTTCTGCAAAAACTTTTCTAGTTGAGATTTTATTATGCTACATCATAATTGAAATGTTGTAAAAGTTTGGAAGATTGCCTTAATTTAGTTTAATTCATGTTTTCTTTCTCTCCCTTTTCCCTAAAATAGAATGAAGAGCTGACTTCTAAAATCTTGAAGGTTGTTTTGTAGAGCATATTCTAGTCCCTCATTTGTAGAACTTCCCATAGGTTGTATTTCCTAAGCATCATCTTTAGAGATCAACAACTATTTTTAATGGGGCTAACCCATGAGACATTTAATTATAGTTTAATTTATGTGTAAAAATTGGCCGACCCCCTTGGTGAAACTAAATTAAAACTTTTATTTTGAAATAAGGCCAACCCTATTGGGTGAAGAGGCATGAATGGGGTTAAATAGAAGTTGAAGTGGAGGTTAGAGAGAAAGCACTAAACGAAATATCATTTAGTTTTATTATACAAATCATATCTATTACAATAGAGAATATTTATTAGAGAAGAGCATACTTATTTAAATAGACTTTTAAGGAAGAAGAGCACATATGAAAGGCATTACAAGTAGATTTTCATGAATAATTTTCAAATGGTCATCATCCATTGAAGAAGCTATATTCAAGAAGGCATAAATTTTTTTCATTTGGAAGTTGGTGTCTCCTAATAAAAGAGATTGGTTTCTCTTACTAACTTGGTGCTTAGTAGCGGGGATTGGTATCTTTAGTTGATTTGTTCCTACAAAATATTTGTAAGAGAATTATTTGTGATTTGATTTGGAGAGTAGATCCAAGCAATGTTTCTTCATGGTTTTCTCCTAAAATGGGTTCCACATAAATCTTGTGTCTCTTGGTAGATCTTGTGTGATTGCTATTTTCATGGTTGCTGGATTTTAAATAAGTAATTTTTCTTATCTTATACTGATTCAGTACCCCCCTCTCTCAATATAAGTGTGTATGCTCATCAATTGGTATTAGAGAAATTCCCTTCAAGAATAGTCTAATTGCTAGAAGATAGATCTCAAAAGCACACATGGCGAGTCAAGAAGGTTTCTCTTGAAATAGAGCCCCATTGTTTGATGGAAAAAACTATGCATTTTGGAGCATAAGCATGCAAACTTATTGAATGGATCTTAGTTTTAAAACAATCAATAGTAAATGGTTATGTAGCTCCATCATCTCCACCAATGGAACTTGTTGGAAATAAGGTGAGTGAAAACAATGCAAAAGTTACGAAGGCTATCTTGTGTGGTCTATTAGAATCAAAGTTTGTCAAGGTGATGCATTATGAATCGAAAAAAGAAATTTTGGAAAAACTTAAGAACATATATGAAGGTGATGACAAAGTGAAAAAGGCTAAGCTCAAAACCCATAGAAGACAATTTGAGAATTTGAAAATGAAAGACGAAGAAGATATTATTGCCTATCTCCTTTGTGTGGATGAAAATATCAACACCATCAGAGGGCTTGGTGAAAAGGTTGAATATTCAATGATCATGTGAAAGGTGCTAAGGTCTCTTCCCTTGAGATTTGATGCGAGAGTTTTTTCCATTTAAAAGACAAAGGATCTAGATAAATTAAAAATGAACAAATTGCATGGGATCCTGACAACATATGATTTGAGGACTAGAAAGAAGTCATTAAAGTGAGAAGCAACCTCCAAAGCTTCAAAGAAGATGAATAATAAAGAGCCTGAATCAAGTGATAGGTCCAACAATGAATTTGATGCAAAGGAAGCTCATTTTGTGAGGAAGCTTAAGAAAGGATTCAACAAATACAAATGTAAGTTACCCTTCAAATGCTTTAATTATGGTAAAATAGTTATTTTGCTGCTAAGTGTCCACATGTTGAATAATAAAGTAGTGATGATGAAGAAGATCATAACATTAAGGGAGCAAAAATCATCAATACAAAAGAGCTATAAACACGATAAACATGAAAAGAAGAAGAAATTTTGTAAGCACAAGAAAAGTCTCTATTCCAAAGAAGATAATACCTCATCCGAAGAAAGTGGTGAAAGTATCTTTGACAATGATAAAGAAGAAACCCTCTTCATGGTAATAGAAGAAAAGAGTGAGGCATTGGAACATGAAGACAAAGGAAAAGAAAAAAATGGATTTAGAAGAATAAATTGTTGAAATGGATGGGGAAGTGGATCTTGAAGAAGAACTCATTTGTGCCTTAAGTGAAATCAAGAAGCTTAAGAAAATGAATTTGAAACCAAATTTGTAGTTGTAGAAATATGAAGAAGAGGATAGTGATTCAAAAGTAAAATTGTCGCAAAGCCTTGAAGAAGTAGGAAAAACCATCATCAGCCTAAAGATTCAACTTGAAGAGGAAAAAATAATATATGGGGAAGTCAAAATTCATCTAAAGATAAAATAATATTGCGAAAAGATAGAATAAAATTTTGTTTCCTTAGGAAACGAACTAGAGAAAACAACTACTTGATTGAACATAAGTATAAATTTTTAGAAGAGCATTAGAATTCTAGACGATTTCATCAATTCCCAAAGATCACCATTCATTAAGACTAGTCTTGGATTTGAAGAAAATAAGAAGACTACCAAAGAAGATTCAAATTCTAAGGCTACAAAATTACTAAAGAAGATAAATGAGGAAAAGTCTAAAGGCTATGTTGATGTGCTTCAGAGCTTTGTCGATAGGATAGCAACAAGAAGAAATAAAGTGATATCCAATAAAAAACTAACATTCCTCATAAGGACAAATTTAGAAGATTGATCTCTCCAAGGAAGTCTCAGATAACTGGGTTCCAAAACTCTTTTTTTTCCTTTTGTTTCTTTTGTGATCTATGTATAGATGCAAATTTTCACCCCTTAAGAAAATTCCCCTGTCATACACCCTCACCTCAAAATCAAATCCGAAGCCAAAATTTTCATGTGGCACGCTATTGTCCCTAATGAATTCCTGTGTCTGAAGTTGGCAGAGGCGTTACACACCCAATTGTGGTCAAATTGTAATGTCCCTCTTTGATCAACCAACCCAAGAATGGTAGATTCTTCCATAAATCCATCCATTCTCACTTCATTTTGATCTCTATACATTCATTCACTTTACTCTTGACATTCTCAAGCACATTCTCTAGCATTCCAGCATTTCCATTATGAACATTGTAGCAACAACAACACTCCATCAACTCCACATTGCAAGTGTGAGGCCATTATAGACGTTGTGAGCTTGGAGTCTTGTGAGACCTCCTTTCACCACAGTTGTAGCAGTGGTGAATTTTCCAAGTTCTTAGCTTGCTTTCTCCTTCCATTGCTAGTGAGCTTTTGGGTGGAGGTGGTAATGCTTCACTCCTCTCCTTTATGATTTGATTGAGTAGCATAATATTGTTTGTAGTGTTATTTGCTTCCTTTTCTTTCCTTTATCACATATTCTAGTCCATTACTTTCTAGCTGTCTGTGGAGGTGGAAACACCAAAACGGGGGTCTGATTGAGACAGGCCCCTAAACAGCCCCCAACAATTTTCCCTCTTTCTTGTGTGTAGGTGAACAAACGTGTGGAGCTAGCTGGCGAACTGGAATTTGTGTGAGATTATGTGCATCACCTTAAAGCTCTCCTTTATTTTCTTTATCATATACGTCTTTATTTTTTGTATTTCCTCATTTCATTTTTTCCACCTAAACCAACTAGCTAGGTTGTTAGTACATTTTTAGGCAATCTTTATTGTACTTTCTATTTTTTGGTTGTATGGATGCCAACGTGCCAGAGAGATGCTAGCATGTCGCGCTATCATCCCAGAACTGTGTTGTTTTCCTCAGACAGAGAGCTACCTGAGGTGCAGTACAGACTCTGAAAACCAACTCTCCTAGCCCAAAATTGAAACTCGGGTCTAAAAAGTGACATAAGTACTACATAGTGCTCTTCATTCTCGATCCCCTTCCTTTAGAGTGAGGTAAGTTAGCGCAGCCCTCCTCTCTCAGTTCTCCATGACCTGGAGCCTTGATGTGGTTGGTCCCCCTCTCTTACATTTTTGGTGAACTCGACGTGAACCATTTTGGTTCCATTTTGTAGCACTGAAGGCTCCTTTCCTCGTGTTCTAGGATCATTTTAGGTGTGAGTGTTGTGAGGCCTTTTCCTTACAACCCAACTTGCAACCCCTAGTAGGCATAGTTGGAAGGTTTTGTAAGTATTTTAGAGCAAAGCCTTAACTAGGTCATTGTCCTATCTTACAACCTTTGGGGGTTTTGTGATAGTATCATTTAGTGTGCATGATGGTCTCTTTTCTACATATGCCTATTCACTTTGTGCAACTTGCGAGTAGTAGTATAGGTATAACCTTCACCTCATAGGACTTGTCGATGGGTTTTAATAGAGAACCATCTCCTCTCTATATCCCTACATGAATCAACGAGAACACTATAACAAGTGTTCTTGTTGACCCGATGTCTTAGGTGAATATCATAATTGAGGAGATCATGTTAATTAAATTTTTGCATAAAGATGGGTACGACACACCTATGAGCACCATCTATACGCATAATGGACTTTTTGTACCTCCCCTTGGTAGCATTGTTTTGTTAGTCCTTGTTGAACCTAAATCTATAAACCTATTGTTTGAAATAATCCCGAGGTCTGAACTCTTAAAAGTGAAGTTGGGTATCCTTGGTTGGTAGCTATGAATGTAGTTCCCTCAGTTGTGCATAAATGTTCAAAATTTATTCATGAGGGTTTCGTGCAAGTGATCCATGACACCGGTTATAGACCACCGATTGCACATGATATTTATTCCTTAGATCACTTTTGGCTAGCACCCATTGGTCCTATCCCACCTAGGAAGGACCTCTTGTACTAGACTTATCAAAATTATAAGAAAGGGCGCTTGATGCCTAGAGTAAGGTACCCTACATCACCTTATGTTGTTTTGCATAGGGTACGTTTAAAAGTTGACAGTGATGTTGCCAAGGCTTGTAGAAGAGAAGAAGAAAAGAACTCTCGAGGTCCCTCTTCTTCTTCTTTCGTTGTCCATCCTAACGCTTCCTCTCACCCTATTGCGGCACCATCAAATTCTATTTCATGCTTGCGAGAGAATCCTATGGTGCTCACTTGGCGAAGCCCAAGCATCCTACATTTGAGCTTCCTATTCTACCCACATAGCCTAGGCTCCCTCGATATGGTAGAAGGAAGGGTCCTTGTGGGTAATCCTCTATGTCTCAACCTCCACGCCCTCCCACCACTCCCGCTCCTAGAGCAATAGATGGGAAGAATCCCACCGTTGAGGTGCTAGAGTCAAATCTCCCTGTAGTTTCTCAATCTCTCCCTTCTACTCCCATTCAAGAGTCTGTCCCTCCACCGAAAATGGCTATGATGGACACTCTTATAGCTGAGCAAGAGCTTTATGTTCCTTCGTAGCTCCCAAAATCTAGCTCAAAGAGAGGTATAAACTACCTTACACATGAGTGCAAGTGTCGGCGAAAGGCTCTATGGCCAAATAGGCCGCTTTGTGGAAGAAGGAAGAGGAGATGACCACCCCTACTTCAGGGCCTCCTGTTGTGTCCTCTCTCCTCCCCTTTTCTTCCATTCATCCAAGCTCGGTCTCACTTCCAACTCCTGTTGTGAGTGTTAATGCACCTGACCCTAAAAAGGTGCAGGTGTTTATCACTCCTTTGGTTGACTCGCCCTTGTTGATGTCCCTTCCAGACATCCTGCCATTCCCAAAACCTGTGGATATGTTGAATACCTATGTGGTGTCCGTCGTAATTTTCTCCTTCTCCTCCACACCTCTTGCCTCATTTATGGGGAGTTCACATTGCTCGATGAAGCAGAAGTAGAGGATGGCCCTTCCAGCAACGGAGGGCGTAAGAGGATCCCACCTTCTCTGAAAGGTGGTCCTACGCTAGCTTGTTCCATTCTAGTGAAAAAACAAGTCTTGGCTTCCCCTGAGTTTGTCACCACTCCTGAATCGCTTAGTGATCCAAGTGGTGAATATCAGGCACATTCCTCTTTGTCTTTTGAGCTACAACATGGTGCTTCTAGAAAATGCATGTTTAAATCTTTGGATGATGTTCTAACCTTTTCAACAATCTTCACAAAATCGTTGACCATAGCTCCACAAGAGCTGAGCAAAGAAGACCTTGCAAGTGCTTCTTCCTTATCCCTTATTGTGGGAGGGTTGAAAGCTCCTCCCCTTAATATTCCACCACTGTAGGCTCATCCTCCTTCTCCTTACAATGATCTAGATTGGGAAGCAAATGGCCTTTTTGTTGATGAGTGTTAGGGGGGGGCTTTTCTTTATCTTTAGATTAGAAGTGTGTGTTTTGTGATGTGTTCCCCCATACTCGTGATATGTGTTCTCGGATGACCCTTGTTACCCTTGTTGTTGCTTGGATACATGAATTATTTTGTATCGTAAACCTTCTTCTATTTCTATCATCATTCTTCCTCTATTATGTGTATTGATTTTTGACAAATTGGGGATGATGCAAAGTGTTGGGGGCGTTTAGGCTTCCCTTCCATGTTGACCCAATTTTTTAGTTTTACTTTGTCTTCTTGTGCATTATTCACATGGTCTGATATAGTAGGGGTTGATGAAAGTTCATTTATATACTATTATTATACTTATATATATACATATATATATGAGTAGCTCTGACCCCGCAATATCAGATCACCCCTGTGTCTCTTATTCATTATGTTGCCATTTCTCTTTCGCTCTTTCTTTATCTTTCTCTCTTCTTTGCTTGATTTTTCCCTCGTATGTGTGACAACTTCATTTCTATGATACTTTGATTTTTAGAAAACACATTCGTTGCCAACGAATCTTTTCTTGAAAGTCCTTGCAACCTTTTTTCAAAAAATCACATTCTCAACTTGGACCCCTAACAAAATGTGTTTCCTTCATCATGGGTTCATAAAGAAAGAAACTTGAGAACTTTCCTTCGAGGTGGGAGTAGATTTTTCCTGCGGGAGAAGCCTTGAGCTTCCCCTCGTGAGGGGGAATTTTCTTCCTTTCGAATTCCTTGATGAAGTGAACATCTTTTGAAAGGATTCCTTGATGATGAATTGAATTGAGAAAAAATGTTTGTTTTACACTTTCAAACAACGTGTCCCTTGTGTGGAACCCTCTTCTTTTGAAGGGTTCCCAAGGGACCCCTTTGAAAGCCTTTCAACTTGTTGATGGTCTATGTGACTGTCCAGCTACTTTTTTTTCTGACATGTTGTATCTGCATATTAACATGTCACTTTACAGGTGCGCATGTAAAGCCACTTTCCAATCCAACTTTGTGGAGTCTCCTTCTTTGGATTTCCTTCACGAGAGAGAACTTGGGGGACACCTCCTTGTAGGTCTGCGGTCCTGTAAGGCACTTACTTCTCTGGGATTCCTTCATGAGAGATAACTTGGGGGATGCCTCCTTGTAGGTTTGTGGGCCTATAAGGTGCTTACTTCTCTGGGATTCCTTCATGAGAGAGAACTTGGGGGTCATCTCCTTGCAGGTCTACGGTCCTTTGAGATGCTTTCATCCTACAGGATTTGTCCATCATTGGTCTAAGGGCCTTTGGTGTACTTTGTCCAACTTCATAGTCCTGTGGGGCTATGTAGTCCTTCTGTTTGAAACTCCCCAGAGAGAGTACCTATGGAGTCCTTTTTCTTGCCCTACGCTTTGAGTTTTCCAAACACTGTCTGCTTCCTTGATGGTTCAGGTATACATTTCTAAACCTACTAACTCTTCAATCTACTTTACCAAGCACTCATCAATATTCGTGCTCACTAAAGGGGAAAAATGTATAGGCGCAAATTTGTACCTCTTAAGAAAATTCCCCTTTCATACAACCTCACCTTAGAAAATCAAATCCGAAGGAAAAATTCCACATCATCCACTTGCCTTCCATCCACTTGGCATTTGTCTTGTGCGTCGGTGAGAGAATATTGGTCGAGGATGCATGCGTAGCGCATGGACATCCACGCAGTGTGTTACCATCCCTGATGGATTCATATGTCTGAAGTTGGCAGAGGACTTACACACCCGATTGGGGCTGAATTGTAATGTCCCTCTTCAACCAACCAACCTAAAAATGGTAGATTATTCCTCATTCTTCTTTTAAATTCATCCATTCTCACTTCATTTTGATCTCTAGACATTCATTCACTTCACTCTTGACATTATCAAGCACAATCTCCAACATTCCAGCATTTCCATTATGAACATTGCAACAACAACAACACTCCATCAATTCCACATTGCAAGTGTGAGGCCATTATAGACGTTACAAGCTTGGAGTTTTGTGAGACCTCCCTTCACCACGGTTGTGGCTGTGGTGACTTTTCCAAGTTCATAGCTTGCTTTCTCCTTCTATTGGCTAGTGAGCTTTTGGGTGGAGGTGGTAATGCTTCACTCCTTTCCTTTGTGATTTGATTGAGTAGCATAATATTGTTTGTAGTTTTATTTGCTTCCTTTCCTTTCCTTTATCACATATTCTACTCCATTACTTTCTAGCTATTTGTGGAGGTGGAAACACCAAAATGGGGGTCTGACTAAGAAAGGCCCCTAAACAACCCCCAACAATTTTCCCTCTTTCTTGTGTGTAGGTGAACGAACGTGTGGAGCTAGCTGGCGAATTGGCATTTGTGTGAGATTATCTTCATCACCTTAGCTCTCCTTTATTTTCTTTATCATATACACCTTTATTTTTTGTATTTACTCATTCTATTTTTTCCACCTAAACCAACTAGCTAGGTTGTTAGTACGTTTTTAGGTAGTCTTTATTATACTTTCTATTTTATGTTTATACGAATACCAGCACACTAGAGAGATGCCAATGTGCCACATTGTCATCCCAAAACTGCACTACTGTCCTTGGATAGAGAGTTGTTTGAGGTGTAGTACAAACTCTAAAAACCAACTCGCCTAGCCCAAACTTGAAACTCGGGTCCAAAGAGTGACAAAATTACTACATAGTGCTCTTCATTCTTGATCCTCTTCCCTTGGAGTGAGGTAAGTTAGGGCAGCCCTCCACTCTTGCTCTCCGTGACCTAGAGCCTTAACATGGTTGGTCCCCCTCTCTTACAGTCTATTTGGTCATAAAGCAACAAATTGTAAGACACATGCAAGAAGTAATTCTTATGGAATCCCAAATAGAAACTACAATTATTTTTCTCTCTTAATGGATTTCAACATTATGTGATATAAGTGCAACAACTATGGTCATACAACACATTTTTGTAGATGTGGTTTTGTTGAATCTGATAGACAAAACAAGGAGGAATATACCCTTGGAAAGCAAAAGGAGGAATCTACTAAATATTGGAAAATGACACAAGAGCACAAAAAGAAAGAAAAATATATGCTTGTGCAAACAACCTTTCATGCCCAAAATGAAATAAATCAATGGTACATTGAAAGTGGATGTTGAAGCCATATGATAGGAGACAAGAGAAATTTTCTCTCTTTGAAGGAAGTAAATGAAGGAATGGTAAAATTTGGAGATAATGCTACAACAAGGATTACATGAAAAATAACTTTGAGTCTTGATAATAGGAAGACAAAAACAAAAAATTTCTTATATGTTGAATGTTTAAAACATGATATTCTTAGTGTTAGTCAAATGTGTGATCAAGTACACACTCTTACTTTTCATGCTCAAGGTTGTGAGATAAGGAAGGTAAGTACAAGAAAAGCAGTTTTTGATGCAAATAGAACATCAAACAACTTATACATCTCAATACGATCAAGGGAAAAAATGTTATATGGGAAATAGATGAAAGTTGGTTATGGCATAGAAGGATGGGTCATAAAAAAATTTAATCTAGTGAAAATTAGCACCAAACGAGTCGTAAGAGATATGTCAAAGATTGGTAAACCTTCAGACACTCTTTGCAAGAAATGCAACATGGGAAACATACAAGATCAAGCTTCAAGTTGAAGGAGTACTCAACAACAAATCCCTTGGAACTTGTTCATACAATTCTTTGTGGGCGTACAAGAACACAAATCTTGCAAGGTGAGAGTTATTTTATGTTGCTTTTTGATGATTACTCAAGGATGACATGAGTTAATTTGCTAAAATAAAAATATGAAGCATTCAAGAAGTTCAAATATTTTAAAGCCTTGGTTGAAAATGAAATTGGATTGAAAATCAAGTGCTTGAGATCAGATTGTAGAGGTGAATTTACCTCAAATAAATTTGAAGACTTTCTTGAGCATCGTGGAATAAAAAGACAATTTTCAGCTATAAGGATTGCATAGTAGAATGGAGTTGTAGAAAGAGAATCAAACCATGCAAGAGATGGATAAAACAATTTTGAACGAATCTATGCTACCACACAAGTTTTGGAGGGAAGCAGTTAACACAATAGTCTATATTCTAAACATAGCGAAAATAAAAGTCAACACTAACAAGACACCTTATGGAATATGGAAAGGAAGTCTAACAAGAGTCAAATACTTCAAGGTTTTCAGAAGTTAGTGCTACATAAGAAGATGTGATGAAGATTTGGGAAAAATTGACTCTAGATTTGATGAAGGCATTTTCCTTGGTTATTCTTCAAAAAACAAGGCTTGCAGATGTAATAATAACAGGTTGTAAAAGATTGTAGAAAGTGCCAATGTAAAAGTGGATAAAGAAAGACATCAAAAGGAGAAAATACAAGCAACTAATCACCTAGAAGAGTCATGTTGCAAGGAAGAAGGAGATGGAAAAAGAAGAAATTGGATAGAGAGATACAAACACATCATCTAGAGTTGCTTTGAACAATCATTCAAAAAATCTAATTCTTGGTAATAAAGATGTTGGGATACATAATAGAATAAGATTAGTAAGTGAATTAGAACATGCAAATTTCTCCTTGCTATCTAAAATTGAGCCTAAGGACTTTGCGGAAGCTAGAGAAGATAAGCATTGGATAGATGTTATGGAAGAACTGAATCAAATTGAAAAGAATGAGACATGGGAACTTGTTCCAAGACCAAAAAATAAGAATGTGATTGGTACTAAGTGGGTCTTTAGGAATAAGTTGAATGAAGATGGTCAAGTGGTAAGAAACAAAACAAGGGTAGTTTGTAAAGGTTACACTCAAGTTGAAGGTATTGATTGTGAAGAGACTTTTTCTCCTATTACAAGATTAGAAACTATCAAAATATTTTTAACATTTGCTTGTTTCAAGAATTTTAAATTCTATCAAATGGATGTTAAGTCAGCCTTTCTCAATGGCAATTTAGAGGAATAAATATACATTGAACAACCAAAATGGTTTTTATTATCAGAAAATGAAGATTATGTGTGTAGACTGAAGAAAACACTCTATGGACTAAAACAAGTCCCTAGAGCTTTGTATTCAAGACTTGGAAAATACTTACAACAACCTTTTTAAGAGGAGGAATTGCGGATAGTAATCTCTACATTAAAACTAAAGATGGGATTTAGTTGATTGTTGTGGTTTATGTTGATGACATCATTTTTTGGAGGCAACAAAAATAAAATGTGCCAAGAATTTATAAAGGAAATGCAAAAGGAATTTGAGAAGTCTATGCTTGGTGAGTTATCATTTTTCCTTGGTTTACAAATTTCTCAATCCGACAAAGGCGTATTTATCTCACAAACAAGATACATCAAAGAAATGTTGTAGAAATTCAAGATGGAATATTGCAAACCAATTAGGACACTCATGGTCACATGTTGTAAATTAAACAAGGATGATGAATCTCCTAAAGCAAATTAGACACTATACAGGTCCATGATTGGGAGCCTACTATATGTGACAACACCAAGACCAAACTTTATGCATGCAGTAGGCATGGTGGCACATTTTCAAGCAACATCAAAAGAAAATTGTGCAAGCAATCAAAAGAATATTTGAATATCTAAAGAGCACTTTGGAATTCTGTTTGTGGTATTCAAGAGGTGAATATTTCACACTAGCAACATATACAAATGTAGATTGGGCAGGCAGTGTTGATAGGAAAATTACAAGTGGCAGAGCATTCTTTCTTGGCAACAGTCTAATGCCTTGACTAAACAAGAAAGAACCTTCAGTTTGTTTATCCATAGTTGAGAATGAATACATATTAGCAGTATCATGTTGCATACAAGTCCTTTGGATGAAGAAAACATTGAAGGAAATGAAGATAAAATATGATCATCCAATTTTAATACTTTGTGACAACAAGTGCAATTAATATTTCAAAGAATCTAATTATGCACTCTAAGATGAAGCACATTCCCATCAAGTATCATTTCTTAAGGGAATATGTAGTAGAACAACATGTCAAGTTGGGGTACTTTGCAACACAAGAACAAATTGTAGATATTTTCATGAAGCCCCTTCCTAAAGAGACTTTTGGGTATCTCATGCAAATTGGGAGTGATATCACTCTCATCTAGTCACTAATTCCTAAGGACAAACATAAATTCATGGGGATCTATTCATTGCATTATCTTTCAGCTCTATAAATAATTTTCCATTGATGTCAATGAGGGAGGATAAAAGAAAGGGGGAGAATTACATAAAAGGGGGAATTATGTTCATATTGCCATCACATATTATTTCTTTGGAGGGTTTCCATCAATGACAAAGTGGGAGATAGTTGGAAATATTATTGTCATTGTTGTCAAAGGAGAGAAGTGCAAATTGTTGTCGTCAAAGAAAGAATTTGTACGCTTAAATGTGTGAAGGCCAAATGCCACTATTCACAACTTCCAATGCAATCATTATGAGCAACATCTACTTTTGGCTAATCCTCATCTAGTCTTAGCGCCCAATGCAATCACTAAGCATTGATTTTTTTTTTAATGGGTCGACCCATGAGACATTTAATTATAATTTAATTTATGTGTTAAAGTTGGCTGACCCCATCGATGAAACTAAATTAAAATTATTTTCAAATAAGGGTGACATTATTGGGCGAAGAGGCATGAATGGGGTATAAATAGAAGTTGAAGTGGAGGTTAGAGAGCAAGCACTAAATCAAATATTATTCAGATTTATTTTAGAAAAACAAATCTATTACAACTAAGCAAATTTATTATAGTAGAGAAAATTTATTACAACTTTTGAGGAAGGAGAGCACATGTGAAAAGAATTGAAAATATATTTTTATGGAGTTTCTAATGGTCATCATCCATTGAAAAACCATATTCGAGAAGGAAAAAAAATTGTTCATTTGGAGGTTGATGTCTCATAATAGAAGAGATTGGTGTCTCTTGCTAAGTTGGTGTTTAGTAGTGAGGATTGGTTTCTCTAGTGGGTTGATGCCTACAAAAAATTTGTAAGAGAATTTTATTTTTGTTACTTGACTTGGATAGTAGATCCAAGAATCTTTCTTCATGGTTTTCTTTTGAAAGGATTTCCACGTAAATCTCGTGTCTCTTAGTTGGTAGATCTTGTGATTGCTATTTTCGTGGTTGTTGGATTTTAAATAAGTAAAAGTTTATCTTATATTGATTCACCCCCACCTCTCACTATTAGTGTGTGTGCTCACCAACAACCATATGTAGAGTGATCATGTTTAAACCTTGGTGGATAATTTTTTATTATATACTATCATCCTCGCCTATTTTAAACTTTTCACACTTAAAATAGTTAAAATTTTGAAATGTAAATAAAAAATAAAAAATACAATTTTTTCAATTTTTCTTTTTAAAATATATATAAATATTTGTTAGCCTTTTTATATTCCTATTATAATTCCATATAAAACTCAAGTTCATCTTCCTTTTTATATCATTTCTTTTCTTATATTTTTTTTAGTCTTTTAAGCTACACTTTTTAATTCTAAAACAAACTTGACATGCACTCAAGTTTTAAATGTATATAATTTTCTTTCTTTAAAATATAAATAAATATTGTTAGTATTTTATTTTTCTTTCTTCAATAATTTTAATTATTATTAATATTAGTTAATTTTTTATCGAACGATTAAGTTTTGTTGATTTTTAATTTTTATTTTTCAATATTTAATTTTTTTTCTAAAGAATAATTTTTAATCTAATTTAATGGCTAGGATTTTTTAGTTATATAAAATCTAAATTAGTTTTAAAAAAGAATATTGAAGATTTTTTTAAAGTAATTTAAATATATTTATCCATTATTATTTTTATAGTGTGAGATTTGAGCCTAAACAAGTCTCGTGTCTACAAACTACTGTTGAGTCATCAAAAAATAAGTTTTAGTTGTCGTTTAATGGTAAACCAACTGTCATTTAATGGTAAAAGCCTCCAAAATATCACTTATCATGTAAAATCCAAATACATATTGATTTTCTAACTAGATGGGAACATTCTATTTCCTTTTGCAATGTTTTTTGTCAATTTGATGACAACTTTCTTTTCTCATTTGCATTGTTTTATGTTTTAAATCTGCATGCAAATATTTCAAAATTAGATAATACTTAATTTCCTTAAAGAAAAAATCTAGATTTGTTTAAATTTATTTTATTCCATTATTTAACACTTATTATTAATTGTTTAATCCAGCCATGCACAACTAGAATTTATAGCACATGACATACATACACCCATGCACAAACATGTACTCTCTAATATATTAACATACATATAGTTTTCTATAACATAATCCTTGAACCTCCTTTAAATGCAACTGCTAGTAAATAATGGGTGAGGATAAACTAGTAATCTCGCCTTTGTGTGCAATGGGTACGCCAAAGATTTGTGGAAGGTATAAGAGGGATGAATTTGGTATAGTAGTGAGAAAATTAAAATATATAATATAATGTATTATGCATATTGTAAATGAATTGAATGCATAATATTTGTGTATAAAAGAAAATGGAGAAAGTTGTATTATTGCATAATTTTTTTGGGGAATAATAAAATTTAGCAACAGATCTCATTTATAAATGCTTTTCAAATAAATTCTTAAAGTGGATAGTATTTTGTACATAAATTTTTGTTTCCAGCTGAATTTTTCCTGACATAATTCAATGGGACAGAAAATCTACCTATATATAAAGAGCTCCAGTCATGAACATATCTCACAATCCATGTCACAACACAGATAGTTACCTTATCGACAAAAATTGCTCAAACGATATTCTTATGATCTAATTTTTTACCAAGGCCCGATACCTTCCATCCTTGTGTTCACCACATTATTCAATCTTCTTGCAACAATTATTTGGTTCAGTATTTCACTGAGGTGTTTTTAGGCCTGCCATATAAAAGAGGTCTCTAGAAAAGAGTTAAGAGTTCAAGAACCAAAAAATCCCTTCCAAGCCAAAATTGCAAATAGCCACCATTATTATCTTCTCTAATTAAGAGAGAAAAAATGTTCCAAATTTAACCAACGGTAACTTCAAAAGAATGCCATAAAACACAAGTTGCGAGATAATCTCATGACTGTTGTTGAAGTGGATGTTCCCCTTGATGGTAATCCTAGCAAATGATATCAAAGTTCCTATTGTAGAAAGTCCTTTTCCTTGTATTTCTAATACTCTTTGATGCTCTTACATTCCTACATCGTACAACACTAGCTTGGTGCCCTCAAGCGTACACCTGACTCAGTTGACAGTCTCAAAACCATGAAAAATAGAAAAAGCTTCACCTCCCATGAATGGGTTTTTATTTTTTAATGCAGAGTAATCATAACTTGAACTGTAACTTTTCATTAAAGTCACACCCATGTTCTATTCACAAATACCCTGGCCAGTGGTTTGATATGGAGTCATTAAAAAACAAGTAATGATGACGGGGCAAAAAAGGATATAAGTCACTTGACCACAGAAATGCAAGATATAATCATATAACCAGTTTATGCAACCGAGGATTTACGTCCTTCAATTGGATTGACCTGTAATGAGTATATCTTTATAAATCATTGTCTTAATCCTATCTCAAATCCCTACAATGCCTAATTTTTTCAACATTTTTCCTTATCTGAGAAAAGCATCATATACCATACAGCAAATCTAGAATTCACAAACTTGGAAACAACAAAATTATCTCCTATTCAAAGGATGAAGTTGTTAGAGTCGCTAATGTTGAAAAATTCCATCAAAGAGTAAAGAATGAATCCCTAGAAAATATGGCCATCCTGCTCTTTACAGTTAGCATCTTCTATTCTTTTGTTGGCATCAACAGAACTTATTTGTATGCCAAATCAAAATGCAAGAAGCAGAAGATATTTATTTTTAAAATGGAATTTTAGATTTACACAAGTTACTAATGTTCTTTTCTTTGGCATCCTAAACTGAGAAGAATTTTATAAATTAATAAAATAGATGAAGGATACACAATATCTTCCCATTCATGATAAGCCAAGAGATCTTTGTTTGTACATTTGTCTACTATGGAAGAAAGTGGTTATAAAAATGAATGATTTAAAACAGAACAAAAATGCATACACAAATCTTTGGAAATATTCTTTTAATTGGAAAACATCTGCTATGGTGCTTATTGGGGAAGTAACATTATATACCCTAGTCAGATATCATATTTAGATGGCTGCATCAAATAAGATTACAAGTTATCCAACTCTAGTGTTAGTTTGATATCTAACAAGTTTGGCCAGAGTCTCCTGGGAAGCTATGGTGTGAGGATGTTTTGTACCCAACAACACTGTTCTTATATTAATACATGTCCTATAGAGCTCCTCCCCAGTATCATACAGTCCACCCCTGAGCATCAATTTTCCCCTTCATTCTAGAAGTGAAGCCTTGAGGAGTGTTGCATCCTACCAAAGATACTCATCCACCTGAGTATCTGAGCACTTAGGAATTTTCCAACACAGGGATTTGTCCATCTAGTTAGGCACTTGAGAAACAAATGATTCCTCAGTAGACTCCATGGCATTAGTTGAGAAAGTTGTAAAAGAATGTAGTGCTAAGGGAACTACTCCTCTTTTGATGAAGGAGAGTAATTAAGACACTTTTGGTTTAATGATCACTGGATTGTTCCCAAATTCAAATACATGGAAATAAGTTGCCCATAAGTGCTTTGAATGGAGTGTGATGTTTTATCTGCTACCAACTCGTTGGAACATAGCTTTGGCACCCAATCTGCCACCCTTTTTCCTTGCATATAACTGAATAATCTTGTGAGCATAAAATCTGCAACTCTTTAAACATGGACAAACAAACAAATGTTAGATGTTTAAATAGAACAAATTAGACACTCCTATGAAATACTTGAACATGTTGCATATGCAAACAAGATAAAAGAACCAAAACAACTAAATGAAAGCACATGAAAACATGATCAAAACCTATCCCATAGTGGGAGTGATGCTCCTTTGATGTGAAAAGGATGCCCTTTCCCAACCCCTTGATAAGCTTCCAATGAACCAAATCTGATACAATGCAAGATGAAATGTGCCTATAGTGTAAATGTATAAGATTGTAGATGGATTCCAAGTAGAAGTGGCTTTTATTTATAAGTTGAAGGATTGAAGAATGGAGAGATGGGAGGAATGTGGGACTAAAAGAGATCCAATGAGATTGGGACACTTGTCTCAATGGTAATGGGTGAGGATTGAACACATTTTGCATGTGGTTGAGATGTAAGAGGCACTAAATGCACGTGGTTGAGATGTGAGGCATGAAATGCATGTGGTTGAGATGTTTTGGAGGGAAATTGTTTGTGGTTAGAAAGTCAAATAAAGGGAGTCAATGAAGGAATATTCCCTAGAATATGCTTTTGAGAGGATAAACGAGGTAATCAGTTAATTAAAAGAAACTATTTTCATGTGCAAGTGGGTTAGTTAATCAGGGGTTGATTTAACTCTTGGGGAGTTAAAAGCTAGATAATTTATTAATGATGATTAGAAGGTGATTAAAGTTAGTTAATTTAGAATTTAATTAACTTTAAGGGGGTTAGTGGATTTATGATATTTGATTTAAATCATTTGATTTTGTATAAGAGTGAATTTGTACCCCTTATGCAAATTCCCCTTTTTCCCTTCTCCACTTTAGGAAACCAAGTTTAGAGGCTTAATTACACCTAAACCCACTGCTTTCATTCCACTTGGCACCTGTTTTGAGCATCGACAAAGGAATTTCTATCGGGGATGCTTGTGCGGCACGCAAACGTCCCTGGTAGATTCCTGTGGTTGAAGTTGCAGAGGCATTACACTTCTCATTGGCAGTTGATTGGTAACACCCTCTTTGGCCAGTCAATCTGAATATGGCCATTTTCTTTATCTCCCCTTCAAATTCACTCCTTCAACAAGCATTTCATCTTCTACAATCTCTACACAAGCTAACCTTCACACTCTTGTGCTCACTTCTAAGCATTCCAAGCATTTCTAGCAGCACTCTCACACTTCATTGCAGCAACAACTTCACTCCATCACTTTAGTAGAGCAAGTTTGGGACAACACCATTGCAACACAAGCTCGAGTACTCTCATTTTCTTCTCCATTAGCCTTAAGTGATTTTGGTGGAGGTGGTAAGCTTTCCATTCCTCTCCTCTATTACTTGGTTGAGTAAGCACATTTACTATTTTGTAGTATTTTAGTGTTCTTCGTTACAGTACTTTATTTATCATACTCGCTTTCTTGGCTGTCCATGGAGGTGGAAACACCTAAATGGGAGTATGACTGAGGCAGGCCCCTATATAGCCACCCAACATTTTTCCTCCTCTTTGTGTGCAGGTGGACATGTTTTTGGGAGCTAGCTGGTGAACAAATTTCTTTGTGAGATCATTCTCGCCACCTTAACTCTTTCATTTTTACTTTATCACATTAGAGAATATTTTGTCTACTCAATATTGTTGTTTTGGCCCTTTAGTGGTAGTTAGCTAGGCCGTTAGCATGTTTTCCTAGGTTTGACCTTGTCTCTTTAGTTTTCTGGTCGTACGGATGCCAAAGCACTTGAGAGAAGCTAGCGCACCGCATTGTCGTCCCAGGACCGCACTTCCATCCTCGAGCAAAGAGCTTTATGAGGCATAGTGTTGAACTTGAAAATCGGATCGCCTAGCCCCATCCTGTATTTCAGGTCTGTAGGGTGATTGAAGGACTTCATAGTCCTCATCATTCTCGTCCCGCATTTCCTAAGATTGCATTAAGCTAAGGTAAGTTAGGCCAGCCTTCCACATCTTGGCCCTCTGTGCCCTGGGGCCTTGCACATGGTGGTCCCCCTCTCTTACATTTTTGGAGAACCTGACGTGAACCAACGTCTATTCATCCGTTGGTGCTGAGACCTCTCCCATGTACTTTGTGACTGTTGTATTCCTGAGTGTTGTGAAGGTTTATGAGCATCACAACACAGTCCACAACTTCTGGGTATATTGTTAGGAGAAGTGTACGACACCTCCTGATGGAAAGGATGAAGGTCTCTACCGGTTTCTCTACAGGCCTTTTCTTTCATCCTGTCATTGGTCTAGCTATGCAGGAACAGTTGTCACGGAACGAGATGGGATTCATTGACAAGACCGATCATGTCCCTACTCCCCTTGCGTCTCCTACACCATTGTCGGTAGATGAGTATGAGGTTGTTCAAATCCCTTCATAATATGTCTTCATCCTTGCTAAAGGATTGAGCGACTTAGAAAATCACTTGGAAAGAAACCCAACGATGGCCAAGGCCGCTCGGGTCATTAGCGAGTTAAAACATATGATGGGTAAAGATCGAACAAACATAAAACTTTTGACTAGCCTCATCAATCTAGTTGAAGTGTGTGCTCCTTTGAACAATCTTAGCTTTGTACAAGGAGTCACTTTCAAAGAGTTTGAGAGATAGTTAGGAGTATTGATGCCTCCCACATCTATTTACATGGCCAATGCAGTCCCTTCTATCAGCATCCCTTCTATCTTTGAGAAACCCAAAACTATCAAAGTGAACAAGGTCCCCTTGGGCTTTAGCTTCACCCCTCTTGTCACCTCTAGTGGTGGAGGTTCTAGCAGGATGAGTGCTGGAGGCTTTGGTATTGGCAGTGGATTTCGTAGTGGAGGTAGTGTTGGTGGAGACGGTTCTAGTGGAGGTCATGGCAGTGGCTCTAGTAGTGGTTCTGGTGGAGGTCACATCGGTGGCAGTTCTAGAGGTGGCTTTGGCGGTGGTTCTGGAGGAGGTTCCTTTGGCCCTCTATCTTCTAATAACCCTATTCTGAATATTCTTCTTTAGAATATGGGTAAGATGCAGAGCCAGATGGAAAGTCTCCCCCAAGCCTCTGCCCAGCCTATCTTCCAACCCTTCATCCAGCATAGCTCATTGGCAATTGTAATTATGAATACTCCCTTCCCTCAAGGAATCGAGATCCCCAAGTTTGAAAAATATGGTGGTAAAGGGGATCTACAGACACATGTGTCTGCCTTTAATGCCTTGCACACAAATTTATTCCATCATGATGCCTTAATGGTGAAACTGTTTCCCCGATCACTCAAGGATACAACAATGGAATGGAACTGTTTTTTGCCTAACAATTCTATTTTCTCATTTGACCAGCTTGTAAACCAATTCCTTAGACAATTTCAAGCAAACATTGTGTTGAAGATGACCTTTTTGGATCTTGTCTGATGTAAACAAGGAGATAACAAAAAAATCACTAATTTCATAGTGCGCTATCAATCGCTCCTTTCGCAAATCTTGTATCAACTGCTCGATTCTGACATACACAAGGTATTCATAGGGAACTTACAAAGGCCTTGGTAAGAGAAGTTCACCCTTATGAAGTACCCTTCTTTTGCGCATTTGTGTGCAACCTTACGAGGGTACCAACAGATGGTTGTTTAGTTCGGGGGATCCTCCTCGCGCTCCCATTCTGAGGGAAAGTCCATCGTATCAATCTCTAGGAAAGGTAAGGCCGTTACGAATGTAGTAGTCATTGCTGATGACAATGGCCTCAAACGTAACTGAAAGTTCACAAAGTTTTCATAATCTTATTCTTCTATCTTATAGAAGTTGTTGAAGGATAAGATTATAACCTTGCCGAGTCCTAAACCTCTTAAGGAGCCTTACCCTAATTGGTATGATGGGAACACTTAATGTCAATACCATTGGGTTAACAGACATGATACCGAACGTTGTATGCGGCAGAATCATGAGATACAGGACCATATCAAGGACGGTACCATTCGTCTTGATGGGAGTAAACAAAATGCTAACAAATCAGTGGTGAAAGCTAATAGTGAATTGCAAATATACACAGACCCATTTCCGTCACACTCTGCTAACATGATTATCGATCCCACTGATCTTGTTACTCAACCTGAGGCCTATGTTAACATGGTCACAGTGACATCTACTACTCTACCTGCACCTAGTTTTTTGGACATAATGTTCACATCACAAGATTTGTCCTTAAACAACAAACCCTCACCCCTCTATATTCTTGCTCGCCTCAATGGTAACAATATGACAGGAGTCTTGGTAGACCCCGCGAGCCGTGTGAATTTTATCACAAAGGAAACATTAGTATTGAATTCATTACAAAGGGAAGAATATGAAGAAACAAAATCTACCATCTGTATGCATGACGGTATGTGTCTTAAACCATACGGTTCGATAACTTTGTCTATCCTAGTTGGACTAGGGCTCTTGACACGGTTTTTGATATTATTCCATAGTTGGATTTATTCAGGTTGAAGCTAGGCATACCCTGGCTAGCTTCCATGAATGTAGTCACCTCCATTGTTCACAAATGTTTAAAATTTTCCCATGAAGGTGTCGTGCATGTAGTGCATGACACTGGATAGTAGCCCTTGGTGTCCCGTGGTGGATATCCATTGGATCACTTTTGGCCTGCCCCAGTCGGTCCGCTTCCTATGAGAACGGACCTACTTTACAAGAATTATGTAAAGTATAAGACTGGGGGCAAGGGACAGCCAAAACTGACCCTTCTTGTGATACATCAGTTAGTCGCCTCCTCTTCCTGAGAGGAGAAGGAGAAGCCTACACCAGTCGCCCCCCTTCTCTGAAGAGAAAAGAGAAGTCCACGCCGACTCCCTCTCCTTCCCATAAAGGAAAAGTGAAGGTTTTATCTCCCTAGACTGCCTTGTCCTCTCCCCTTTCTTGGGAGGAGTACTGGATGAGTCAGCTTGGTGGCTATTCGCTAAGTCTGATGATACCTCCTTGATGCAGACCCAAGCTCAAGATCTCAGATTTCCCTAATGAATACCCTAGACCATGGTATTACTTACATGGAAAAAAGAAAGGTTCTCAAAGGGAATTTGATCTGTAGCCTCCTACCACTCCTACTCCTAAAGTATTGAACGGGAAGAGGCCTTATGTCAAGGATCTTGAGCTGACTCCCCCTTCTGCTCCTCAACCTATTCCCCCTGCTCCCGTTCAGGAATTCGTTCCTCCGCCGGAGATGGTCGTAGTGGACATTCTCATGGTTGAGCAGGAGCTTTTCATTCCTTCGCAACCTCCGGCCTCCAACTCAAAGAGTCGTAGGAACCACCTTGTGCATGAGCGCAAGCGCCAGCGAAATGATCTTTTGGTCGAGCAGGCCTCCTTGCAAAGGAAGGAGAAAGAGATGATCGGCCCTGCTTCAGGGCCTCCTACAGTATCTTCCTCTCCCCATCCTTTTGCTTCTCTTCATTCTAGTTCTGTGTTGCTCCCGACTTCCGTTGCAAGTACAAATGCACCTAACCCCAATGGGATATAGGTGTTCATCGCTCCTTCGGTGGAGCCACCTTTGCTGATGTTTGTTCTAGATATCCAACCTTTCCCAAAACCTGTGGATATGACTAATACCTCAGTTGTATCCACTGTGGTCCTTTTCTCCTCTTCCTCCACACCTCTAGCCTCATCTATGGGGAGTTCATCTCCTCTAACAAAGGAAAAGGTGGAGTGTGGTCCTTCTAGCAGTGAAGGACATAAGAGGAGCCCACCTTCTTCACGAGGTGGTCCCGTGTTGACTTGTTTTGTCTTGGTGACAGAACCAATCCTGGCTTCTCTTGAGTTCGTCACCACTCCCGAGTCATTCAACAAGCCTAGCGGTGAATCTCAAGTGCAGCCTGCCTTGTCCACTAAATTTAAACAAGACGCTCCTGTGGGGTGCATGTTTAACTTTATGGATGAAGTTTTGACCTTGTTAGTGATCTTCGTGAAATCACTGACCCTAGCTCCACAAGAGCTCGGCGAAGAAGACCTTGTAGGGCCTTCTTCCTTAGCCTTTGTTGCAGGAGGGTTAGACACTCCTCCTCTTAACATCCCACCACTATAGGCTCATCCTCCTTCCCCCTACAATGATCTATAGTGGGAAGCGGATGACCTCTTGGTCGGTCAATGTTAGGAGGAGGCCTCTTCTTGATCTCGTGTGTGTGTGTGTGTGTTTTGTGATGTATTCCCTGTGATCATGCTATGTGTGCTTGGATGACCCTTATCACCCCTGTTGGTGCTTGGCTATAGGTGTGGTTTTTGTGTCATAAACCTTCTATTTGTATCATCATTATTCCATGTTTGTGCTTGATTTTTGATAAATTGGGGACGATGCAAAGCATTGGGGGAATTTAGGCTTCCCTTCCATGTTGACCCATTTTTTTTATTTTTACTTTTTCTTCTTGTGCATTCTTCACATGGTCTGATATAGTAGGGGGTTGATGATAGTTCATTTATATACTATTATTATACATATATATATATATATATATATATATATATATATATATATATATATATATATATATATATATATATATATATATATTTATGAGCAATTTGACCTTGAAATATCAAAGCACTCGCGCCCCCTTTGTTTGTGTTTTTCTTTTCCTTTCTTTATCTTCTCTCTTTCTTGCTTGAGTTGTCCCTTCTATGTGTGACAACACTCTTCTTCAACACATCAATTTTTAGAAAACAAATTCCTTGCTAACGAATCTTTTCTTGAAAGTATTCACAAATTTTTCCTTAGAATCATATTCTCAACTTGATTCTAACGTAAACATAAGCTTCTTCATCATGAGTTTGTAAAGGTGTTGACTTGAAAACCTTCCTCAAGCGTTGCTTGACCCTTCTCTCTCACCTCGAAGCGAACATCTTTCAGCGATCACTCTGACGATGGATCTGCTCAAAATAAAAATATCTGCTTCACCTCGTACATCCCCACTGACCCCTCTTCACGGTTCCTGCTGGAACCTTTATATTCCACATTTTGATACCTCGGCACCATCGTCCTCGCTTATCACTTACATGGCTTTGATCTCCCTTTTCGAAGTCCACTCTCCTCGGTTCCTCCATATGAGATTCCTGTATACCTCCCTGGTCTCTGAACCCAGGCCCTCCTTTTCCTTCTTTCGGCTTCCTCCATGTGAGAGATCTTGGGGATGCTTCTGTATCCTCCATGTGAGAGTTCTTGGGACACCTTCCCTGCGCTTCTATGGGTCTGTAAGGTTCTTGCTGGGCTTCCTTCATGAGATCTTATGCCTGCAAGTCTCAAGGGTCCCTAAGACGCTTTTCTTCAACTTATAGTTATGAGAAGCTATAAATTTTTTCGCTTTGGACTGCACCTTCGTGTTTGTCGATCGTGGCTCATCAACATTTAGGGTATACATTTAACTCATTTTCGACGACTTTTACCGAGCACTCATCAATATTCATGCTCGCTAAAGTGGGGGAAAAATGTATAAGAGTGAATTTGCACCCCTTATGCAAATTCCCCTTTTTCCTTTCTCCATTTTAGGAAACCAAGTTCAAAGGCTTAATTACACCTAAGCCTGCTGCTTTTAATCCACTTGGCACCTGTTTTGAGCATCGACAAAGGAATTTCTGTTGGGGATGCTCGCATAGCGCACAAACATCCACATGGCATGCTTAAGTCCCTGGAAGATTCCTTCGGCTGAAGTTGCAGAGGCATTACACTTCTCATTGGCAGTTGATTGGTAACGCCCTCTTCGGCTAACCAACTTGAATTGTCATTTTCTTCATCTCCCCTTCAAATTCACTCCTTCAACAAGCATTTCATCTTCTACAATCTCTACACAAGCTAACCTTCACACTCTTGTGCTCACTTCTAAGCATTCCAAGCATTTCTAGTAGCACTCTCACACTTCATTGCAGCAACAACTTCACTCCATCACTTTAGTAGAGAAATTTTGGGACAACACCATTGCAGTAGAGGCTCGAGTACTTTCATTCTCTCCTCCATTAGCCTTGAGTGCTTTTGGTGGAGGTGGTAAGCTTCCCATTCCTCTCCTCTATTACTTGGTTGAGTAAGCACATTTACTATTTTGTAGTGTTTTAGTGTTCTTCGTTACAGTACTTTTTTTATCATACTCACTTTCTTGGTTGTTCGTGGAGGTGGAAACACCTAAACGGGGGTCTGACTAAGGCAGGCCCCTATATAGCCACCCAACATTTTTCCTCCTCTTTGTGTGTAGGTGGATGTGTTTTTGGGAGCTAGCGAGGCGAACAAATTTCTTTGTGAGATCATTCTCACCACCTTAACTCTTGCATTTTTACTTTATCACATTAGAGAATATTTTGTCTACTCAATATTGTTGTTTTGGCCCTTTAGTGGTAGTTAGCTTGTTTTCCTAGGTTTGACCTTGTCTCTTCAGTTGTCTAGTCATATGGACACCAACGCACTTGAGAGATGCTTTAGTGGTAGTTAGCTGGGTCGTTAGCTTGTTTTCCTAGGTTTGACCTTGTCTCTTTAGTTGTCTGATCGTACAGATGCCAATGCACTTGAGAGATGCTAGCGCGTTGCGCTGTCGTCCCAAGACCGTCTTCCGTCCTCGGGTAGAGAGCTTCCTGAGGCATAGTGTTGAACCTGAAGACCAGCTTGCCTAGCCCCATCTTGTATTTCTGGTATGTAGGGTGATTAAAGGACTTAATGGTCCTCATCATTCTCGTCCCACATTTCTTAAGATCGCATTAAGCTGAGGTAAGTTAGGGAAGCCTTCCGCATCTTGGCCCTTCATGACCTAGGGCCTTACATGTGGTGGTCCCCCTCTCTTACATATTTATTTAATCAAATAAAAGGAGTTTGGGGATTTAATTAAACAAATTGATTTATTTAATTAAATAAGAGGACTTTGGGGATTTAATTAAACAAATTGATTTATTTAATTAAATAAGAGGAATTTGGGTATTTACTTAAACAAATTGATTTATTTAATTAAATAAGAGGACTTTGGGGATTTAATTAAACAAATTGATTTGTTTAATTAAACATGATGGACATTAGTGAATTTGATTAATAGAAGAATTTGATGATAATTGATCGGAATTAGATGCACTATGTTAGTTAGGCTTATTTGAATTAGATGTACTTTGAAGTTGGTAAGGAATCTAGGATTCTCAGAAGATGTCATCGAGAAAGGAAAAGGTATCACTATCAAAGCCTATGATGATCAAGAATGGGCATCCCAAGGCATCATTCAAATCCCAATTCAAGTGGGGCCAACAATCATAGAGACCAGTTGCCAAGTTCTTGACCTTGAAATCCTTTATAATATTCTCCTAGGGCACCCATGGATCCATGGGATGCAAGTTGTCGCATCCACATTCCACCAATGTGTCAAGTTCCCTTATCAAAACCAAGAAGTCAAAATCCATGGTGATCCTAAGCCTTTTTATTGTTGCAAAAACCTGGTGGCCAAGTATTATAAGATCCCCCAAGTCCCAAAAAATGATGAGGAACCCACATCTCCTTATATAGACCCATCCACCCTATCCTCCACTTCTGAGACAAAGACACCTTCCATTTAGGACATCTTGGATATTAAGGTTATGATCCAAGATAATGGGTGTGGAGACTATAGAATGAAAAAGAGTGTCGTTGTGATAGGAGAGTCACCTCAATCTCCTAGATCTCATGGGAAACCACAACCAATTGACACAACATATCAAACCTTAAAAGCAGAAGCTACCACCTTCAGAAAATGGAGAGACCTAAGCAAAGAGGTAGTAGACTAGAAGGATGTGTCAAGCCTGTTGTATCAAGATGAAAGACCCGTACCTAATCTTCCCATGGAAGATGATAAAAGAGGACTATAGATAATGCATGGATGGGGCTACAACAAAAATGAAAAGCTCAGGAAAAATTACAATGGCCTGTTAGAACTCATTGTTTCTAAGAAGCGCTTAAAGAATCTTGGCCTTGGATGTCCCCCTATAAAGATAACCATTCTTGGCAAAGGTACCCCTGTTAGAAAATTCAAAGCTCCTCCTCAATTACCGGTATCCATAGGTCTACCTCTAGATAACTATACCTTTGATATAACTAACATGTATGATGAGGATTCCATCTCTGATTTACCCATGTTATTTGAGGATTCCTCCCTTTTTATGATCACTACCATGTCTTTCAAGCTGAGTAACCAAACCACTAAACTAAATCTTGTGTACCCCCAACTGATAGAATGTGACCAACGAGGACCACTGATCTTAGATACATTCGAAAACAATGATGATCTCTAAGAATTCATGGAACTAAGGGATAATCTACCATATGGAGATCATAAAGTAGGATTTGATATTGAACTAGACACATATACATACTATGGGAAAATTATTGAATCTATTAGTCGCAAAATAGAAAATCTAAGAGTAATATCTAGGTCTCTAAGTGAAAACCACATTGTGTCACTTTATGACCCGAAAATAGTAAAAAGAAAGGACATATCCGATGGTGAAAAACTCTTTGAGGTGCCAAAAGATGAGGGATTCAATCTTCCCTTTAGTGCCATCCATTAGGAAAAATCAACAGTACTGGCAGAAAAATGTAACCCAGTCAATCTAGGAACTGAAGAAACACCACACATCACTTTCTATGTAGAGTCACCTTTGACCAAGGAACAATAAATTCTAGCTGCATTTTTAAAAGAAAGGAAAGTAAATTTTGCTTGGACCTATGTTGATATGCTAGGCCTTGATCCAGAGGTAGTATTTCATCATCTAGCCATATATCCAGAGGAAAAACTAGTAAGACAAAAATTAAGAAAGATGAATCCACAAATTGCATTATTGGTCAAACTTGAGCTACAAAAACTTCTTGACGCTAGCTTCATACAACCTATTGATTATCCTGAATGGGTTTCCAACCTTGTACCGGTTTCTAATCTCACTGGGGGCATCTGAATCTACACCAACTATAGGGACCTGAAAAAAGCATTCCCTAAGGATGATTTCCCTCTTCCCAACATAGACATGAGTGTAGATCTAATAGTGGAACACGAGATGCTATCATTGATGGACAAGTTTTTAGGATACAATCAGATTATGATAGCAAAGGATGATCATCATAAGAAATACTTCAATTCTCCATGGGGGACTTACTGTTGGAACATGATCCCATTTGGGTCAAAGAATGTTAGAGCTACATACCAAAGGGCTATGACTCTGATTTTTCATGACATGATCCACAAATCTATAGAGGATTATGTGGATGACATATTAGCCAAATCAAGGAAGCATCGAGATATTTTTGACAGATTGGAAGAATATAAAGTAAAACTCAACCCTAAGAAATGTGTCTTCAGTGTGTAATCAGGAAAAACTTCTAGGGTATATTGTATCAATGAGGGGAATCAATATAGACCCTACAAAAGTCAAAGAAATTCTTGAAATGGAAGCGCCACTAACATTGAAGTAGTTAAGGGGCTTGTAGGGAAGGCTCCAATCCATTCGCAGATTCATAGCACAGTTAGCAGATAAAGTTGTCCCCTATTCTCATCTACTCCACAAGGGGGTAACATACAAGTGGGATGAGAAATGTGATCAAGCATTCAATTAAATCAAGGAATACTTGCTAACACCACCATTCTCATTCCACTAATCCAGAATAAACCATTGATCTTGTACATATCAGTGACTGTGATAGCCCTTGGTGCTCTCCTCACACAACATGATGAAACAGGGAAAGAAATAACCATTTACTATATGAGTAGAACCTTGGTGGGACACGAGCTAAACTACACATTCATCGAGAAATCTTGTCTTGCAGTAGTGTTTTCCGCACAAAAATTCAAACGCTACATGCTTGCTCATCAAATAAAGCTCATCGCCAAAATAGATCCCCTCAAGTATCTACTTTCTAAAGCAACACTCATAGGGTGAATGGCTAAGTGGGTCATGATCCTAATAGAATATGACATTGATTATGTAGAATGGAAAGCCATCAAGGGACAGGTAATCGTAGATCAATTGGTAGAAGAACCTATATATTCAGAGAACCCCCTCGTATCAAAATTTCCAAATGAGTCCATTTTCAATCTCAGTGTAGTTTATCATTGGAAGGTATACTTTGGCAAGTCATATACTCAGCACAGGTTAGGAGCAGGAGTCTTCTTCATCACACCTCAAGGAGATTTTATCTCGAAGTCATATAAGCTATCTTTTCCATGCACCAATAATATTGCGGAGTATGAGGCTCTAGTCATAGGACTCTAAATTGTAGTATAGTGGAAAATCATGGTACTTAAGGTTTATGGAGACTCACAGTTAATTATCAACCAGGTCAATGATGAATACCAAACAAAGGACGACAAGCTTACTTCGTACAAGAAACTAGTGGAGGATCTCAAGGAATTATTCATCAACATCATATTTGAGCAAATACCGAGGGTAAAAAATAGAGTAGCTGATGCTATGGCAACAATCAAAACATTGTTGGATATCCCACAAAATGTCCCTAAGCATGAATTCTTGGTTGAGCAGCTTCTCGTACCAGCTTTTGAGGTACCAGAATTTGAGTTCGTGTGCGAAATCATTGGTCCCGGTGATCCTTGGTACCATGACATATACACCTACCTAAAAATAGGATTCCTCCTTGCCAATATCACCCCAAACCTCAAAATAACCTTTGCTAAGAAGTCATATTTTTTCGTTATCTTAGGTGACACCCTATACCGTAGAAGTATCGAAGGAACCCTTTTGAGATTCCTTAACCCTGAGGAAGCTTTGACTGATTTAACTGAGGTACACGATGGTATTTGTGGTTCACATTCTAGTGGTATTACCTTGGCCAAGAAACTACTGAGGACTAGGTATTATTGGCCTACAATGGAAAAGGAAGCTCATAACTATGTCCAAAAATGTTTGCAATATCAACTGTAGACATCAAAATTTGGTTTAGGCCTGCGACTTTCATATTCTTCATAATTTGTATTCTTCATGGTCATGATTAAATAATGTCAATTATTTAATTATTCTCTATAGTCTTCATTTCTTCTATTAATTAAATAATCTTAATTATTTAATTAATTCACACTTTTCTTTATTCTATCTGATTAATTAAATAAACGCTTTTTATTTAATTATGTTACTAATAAATCTTATTCTTCTTGTCAAATTAAATAAATTCTTATTTAATTTACTCTTTATCATACTTCAACTATAATTAAATAAATCTTATTTATTTAATTATTCTTCAAATATCAAATCTTGAATTAAATGAATTATTTAATTCATGAATTCTATTTTAACGCATTTCTCTATATTTAGATAATTGTGTGAGTTATCTAAGTATTCACTTTTACTCGACTCAAAGATCTATTTTAATCGCTCAGTTAACTCTTGATTTAATGTCTGAGTGGCGTTCTCAAGTAATCTCTTCGTCAAATCATTCAATCATCCAGTTATAATTCATTTGCGTGTACATGCATATTAATTAAATATTCTTATTTAATTAATTAAACTTTGTGCGTGCATTCGAACATGAGTTGCTTTAAATCCATCTTTATCTTTGTCATGCAAAGATAATTCTTATGTTTTCAAATACCAAACTGGAAGATTAAATCATTATTTAATATTTAATCCTTTTTCTAATTTGTATCACTCATGTCACTACTGACAGTTAACATAATGCATGTCTAATATGTCGATCTCAACCGTTCGTTGATCTTTCAATCCTGGCCTGTCGTTCGAATAATCAATTTTCTATAAACTGATCTGTCATTCTTCATTCCAATCTCTCTCAAAAACTCGCGAAATCTTATGACTTTTGAGAGCACTTTGTCTTGAATCTTCTATTTTTTGCTAATCATTATCTTAGGCTATACTTGCACAAATTTACTAAAAATCTGAGGGCAATTATACTACACAAGCAAAATGGAGAAGGGCAATCGAGATGAATCATGGAAATATGTTTGAAATTGGTGAGATTGTTTCAGTTTGTTCACATTTTAACTTCCTTTGTTCTTTTTTGCTTAGCATTTAGATTTGCATTTAGATTCGTATCGCATGTTTGCTCTAATCTGTCTTTGTGCACTTTCTTGGCATTACATCTGGTGAACCCGACGTGAAGACACCATCTTCGCGAATCCGTCGATCTTTTATTTTTTATTTTTGCAAGTTTTTTGTACAGAACGACGCATCAGTTTGACGAAGCGGCACAATTGAATTCCTGAACCACATCTTATACCAAAAAAGATGCATCTGAAAATATACGACGCATCTGACAATTCCTGAACCGCAATTGACTAGTGAATACCGAGCTGCAATTGAAGAAAATATCGACGCATCTGACTGGTAACACAGCGACGCAATTGGCTGGTAAACTTTATTTTTGTTTTTAGAAATCTAAAATTTTCAATTGATTTGTGTGTTACTAATATCTGATTTTCAGCGTGTGGCCTTTTGGAGTTAACAAGCTTTTGCAGGACGATTGACGAAGACGATATTGAAAACTACTAACGAATTTTTCTGCAGGATGCTTGTCGAAGACCCTACTTGATTTTTGAAATAGATTGTTTGGTAGCGTAGCAAATCTTTCATTTGGTTTAAAATTAACAAGTGTCTACTGTGTTTGGTGTGAAAGCACATCTATGTAATTACCCTCACAAATTGGTACATCGAAGTATCCTCTCCCCTTGCGCATTAGTGCGATCCTGGGTGTAAGAGAAATGGTTACCAACTCTAGAACTTGGGCCTGTTCTGGTGGGAAAAAGTACTCACCCTAGGATGACTCAGACTGGTAGCACCCTGAACCCGAGGGACTTCCAGCTAGTATATAAAAGTGGGTTCTTGGGGAAACCCCAAGAATCATGAGTGTGGTTCCGACGAGATGGATCCGAAAGGGGACTCTCGCCGCATGGATCATGCCATGAACGGAATGCTCATACTAAACACCTTTTGTTTTAGAGACCAACTGTTCTATTGGCTGTTGCTTGGTATAATGCAGGGTACAGTATCATGCCCGAAGATTACTCACTATTGATCCCCTTGAGTAGAGATAGCAGTTCTTGGGAGGTCATTTCCCAAAGAATTCAAAATTGGTGTGCTCGAAAGACGTTAATGAGCCGTGGAGGGGAGCCAATGCCACCAAATTTCTAAGCTATCCGCTCTCGAGAAGGAAAGGTGTTTATCACCAATCCGGGGTATTTCGGTGGGCTATACCAAGTATACAAACCCTAGGCCTTTGGCCTATTAGGATGTGCTTGTCTATTGTCAACTTAAACATTCTTTGAGTCCAAAATCAAACTGAAAACACTTTGTCTTATGATTGTTCTTGTTTGCCAAAATTTGATCACAAAAAATGGAGTTAGTTATAAATCTTATGTCACTGAAAATTCACAGAGAGTCGCAACTGTTCACCAGAAGGTCGCAATTGATTTTTAGAGTTGCATCTGTCAAAATTTTAGTCGCATCTGTTACTTTGAGTCGCATCTGTTAAACTGAGTCACATCTATTAGTAAGAGTCGCATCTGTTCAACTTTGAGTCGCATCTGTTATTACGAGTCCCATCTGTTTAATTTTGAGTCGCATCAGTCAGTTAGAGTCGCATCTGTTAGAAGGTTAACCGCATCTGTCACACATTGAACTTTACTAGAGAAATGCAATTGATCACTAGAAAACCGCAACTGGTAAACTTGACCGCATCTGTGAGATCCTGTGACGCATCTGTCTGTTTATCAAAAAACTAGAATTCACAGTCACTATCCAGTCAACACGATTATACCAGTTTTAGTTGTCTTTACACAAACAGTCCTTGAACAAAAACCTGAAACAATTTTCTCAATTTTGCATCTTTTAGGTTCATTCATTCATTACCATAGTTGTCTTAATTCAGGGTTTAGCTTCATTTTAGAATACATATTACCTTGCATTAAACTTCTAGAAAGGTCACTTTTACAAACTTTAGGAGTAGTCCACCATCTATACTCTAGAAAAATCATAGTGTCAACAAAATTTATCATTGAACCTAGTCCTATCATCTTATACTTTGTCCTACAGAGAGTCCTCCTAGCTCATCAGTCTAGTTAGGAAACTCAACTTGTCTTCGATCCTCGTCCTACATTGGTTCCTTGACTTAACTAAATTGATGCCTTGGTTAGACTTTAGGTAGTTGGTCCCTTCGTCTTGGGTTTATAGAATTGATCACTTTAGGGTCTTGCTTAAACTTTGCATCTTTAGAGTCTAGAATAGCATCATCTTAGAACATCCCTTATTTTGCATTCAAAAAATCCCAAAAACATAGACTAGAGTCATATTGTTCATAGATATAGTTTTGCATTTCCCGCATATTGAGCTTGTCTTACATGGTTGAAACTAGGTCTAAGAGAAGAGAGAGAGAGAAAACATGTCGAACCCAAACGAATTCATCAATCCATTTTCTTCAAGACCTCATAAGACTCTATTAGACAAATTCACCACTAGAAACACTCAAGGACATATTGCAGTAGAGGACTTAGAGGCTGCCGCACAAGACCCTGAGTTTGCATCTTTCGTAGATGAGTACCTAGCAAATGATCGACAACGATATTTAGCCAAACTGCTAACTAAAGGCGCTACCTTACCCGCGGGATTTGATATTAGCACCTTACAAACTCAACCTACACAAGGAACAAACACAATGACTGCTAGTACTACTATACCTTAGGTCAGCACAACTATGCCATCTGGCACATCTACACAGAGTACAACAGTCCATACTTCCCCATTTGGTATGTCTGGCATGACATCGGGATTTAATTTCACTGTAGGGGCATCATCATCCACTCCTTCTGGTCCTCTTGTTGGGATTAAAAGATCTAAAATGTCAACCCTTACACCTTATGTCGGTGTCACAAATGCACAATCAACAACCATACCTACTGCTAGTATCATGGGTACCATACCACAGTCAATGGCCATACCTAGTGTTCAGGTCACTAGTACTATACCAAGGATTACACAAACAGGAGGCATTCCCTCCTTCCAATATGGCAATCAAAATCCATTCTCCCAGACTGGTAGTTAGAATCCACTCACCTCGATTCCGAATCAGAATCCTTTGTCACAGATTGGTAGCCAGAATCCATCCACACAGATTCCAAGTCAAAACCAATTTACATTGATTCTGAATCAAAATCCTTTTTCACAGATTTGTAGCCAGAATCTGTCCACACAGATTCCAATTCAAAACCAATTTACATTGATTCTGAATCAGAATCCTCTTTCATAGATTGGTAGTCAGAATCCATTCACATAGATTCCAAGTCAAAACCAATTCACATCAATTTCAAATCAGAATCCTTTTTCCCAAAGTGGTACTCAGAATCTGTTTACACAGATCCCAGGTCAACACCACTTTATGCAGATTCCAGACCAGAACACACTTACCAACATTCCGAATCCAAATCCACCTCATATGCCAATGTTCAATCGAAACCCATCACGAGACTTTGGACTTCAAAACACATACATGGATCCACATAATCCCCCTAGCACATCTTTGACCCAAGTTGACGTCTTACAAACACAAATGCATGCATTACAAGCGCAAATGGATAACATGTCGGTGTCAACTAAGAAATCATTTTCAACAAAGGACATATGCCCATTCCCCTTTGATAGATCATTGTACATGACCCCTTTCCCTCACAGATATGTCATACCGAATCTCCCTAAGTACAATGGCAAACGAAATCCAATAGAACATATAAGGGAATTTTCTACCATATACATAGATGTCGCTTATGACCCCATGTATCTTATGAGACTATTTCCAAGAAGTCTTGTAGGAATTGCACTAGAGTGGTTTTCGGGTCTAGATTCTGGCATTAGATCTTGGGGTGAACTGGTTGAGAAATTTGTGGAGCAATTCTCCTTCAACATAGACCACGAGATAAATATAGCAACCTTGTGCCACACAACGCAAGACGAAGGGGAAACATTCATTGCTTTCTTCCAGAGATGGAGAACCATAGCTAGTAGGTGTCCTGTCGGGATACCTGAAAAACAAAAAGTTACAATGTTTCAAGAAAAACTTCATGCAAAACTCAGAAGTAACTTAAGGGTACATTATTGTACATCTTTTTCAGAACTAGTGGAAAAAGGGGTTATAATAGAGAAGGATATCATTGAAAAGGGAGAACTCAAGACAACAACATCCAATAGAAACCCGATCGTACAAAATACCCCCACTGACAGAAATAGATTTTGGTCTCGCAACAAAAATGTCACCAATGATGGGGTGGTTGATGCTAAAACGCTACAAGCGGGACCCCTCCTCACATTACAAGGACCTCATACTTTTTCCAACATGCTTAATGTTGTCAGTCAACCTCCTAACGTGGTCCAAAATACTCAACGTCCACAACAAAGGAGATTTCAAAAATGGGAGTTCACTCCCTTAGGGGAACCCATTGAGTCAGTGTTCAAACAATTGTTACAACATAACCTCATACAGCTGCAGGAACCAAGACAATACGATCTAGGACAATTTAAACCAGCATGGTGGGATGATAATGCCTTTTGTGATTATCATAGGACTAAGGGACATAACTTACAAAACTGTTGACAACTGAAGAATATCATACAAGATCTTGTTGAAAGAAGAATTATCGAAGTTAGTGGACAAAAAAAAAGTCATCGAACACTGATCATCAAGTCTTTTCAGACCCACTACATGACCATGGGAAAGGAACTGTCCCTAGTTTGATTACTAAGACCAATATGTCAGCCAACTATGCGAGCATCAAGCATGATTATGATAGTGGCAAAATCATTCATTGCCTTCGCGCCACTATTGAGAATATCAATACCATTACTATCAATACTAATCCTGAGTGTGCGGTCAATACTCGTCGTACTAAGTTCACTATACAAGGCCCTCCATCGCAGCAAACACCCCAACCTTCCAAGTTACAATATAACCTACTTGACCAGTTGGGGAAGACCCCAACCCAAATTTCAATCTTGGAATTGTTACGTATTTCCCTTGAGCATCGATCTATCCTCGATAAGGCTTTACAAAACACCACGGTCCCTAATGACCTTGATGTCAATCATTTCCAGGAAATGGTGCGCTACTTGACCAATAATCACCATGCCACATTTTCTGAACAAGACTATGCAACTGAAAAGACGAACCATAATGACCCTTTACATCTAGAAGTCCTTGTTGATGACACCAAAGTTAGACAAGCTTTGGTAGACGAAGGAGTAGGGTTAAATCTATGCACTTTAAAACTAATTAAGGAATTAGGTATCTCAGAAGCATGTGTAGACACAACCAAAAGTATTGTCATAAAAGCTTATGATGATGAGGAACGAAAATCAAAGGGGGTGGTAACACTTCCTATCAGAATTGGTCCTGCAGTGATGAAGACAAAGTTTCAGGTCTTGGATCTAACCCTCCCTTATAACCTTCTGCTCGGTAGACCATGGATCCATGCCATGAAGGCGGTCCCTTCCACGTACCATCAGTGTCTTAAATTCCCTTACAATGGCATAGAAATAACTATAGATGGTGATCCTAATCCATTTCAATATTGCACCAATCTAAAAGAGATCCCCCAACGTCAAGTGCCAGTGAACCAGGAGGCTTCATCGTCCAATCCATCTTCCTATGTTGATCCATCCACACTAACTCGAACATTTGTTTCACCCTCAATTCCTACCACTCCTAGGGTTGAGATCCAAGACAAGGGTTGTGGAGAGTATTACATGAAGACTTCTTATTGTGTCAGCCATTTGATTCCTCCTAAGTCATATGGTTTACCTACAACAGGTAGGGGACAGTCCATGGTCACTATACATGTTCCTCCTACAACAACTTTCACTAAATGGGGGGAATTAAGAAAAGAGGTTGTAGATGCAGAAGATGTCACTTCCTATCTGTATAAGGAAGATAATGAGGAACCTCTCTTACTTGCTCACATTCCTACAAATCTATATGGAAAGGGTTTCAAAATCATGCAAAGCAAAGGATATGATGGACAGAGTGGTTTAGGCTTGAACCAAGATGGGAGGATTGAACCAATATTTGTTTCTCAGTGGCCAAAAGGAGTAGGGCTAGAGTTTCAACCAATTCAGATTGGCGTTCCTAGTACCCCATTACCCTTACTTGAGGAAGTACGTGCTTCAGAAGATATTAAGACATCTCACGAAACAGTGGACCAATATCACTGTAACTCCCCTGACTCTAACAATTATGAGTGGGATTCCCTATCCTCTACTTGTTCCATGGACCTTGACAAGTTATTTGGAGAACTTGACTTGATGTTAAGTTCCTCACCAAATCCCTTAAATTCCTGTCCACCAAAGAAAATGACAAAAGAGGAATGGTTTAAACACTACTATTGGGAATCACTTGATCCTACCTCTTGGCAACCTGAGCCACCTATTTTTGATAGTCAAACCTTGGCCTTAGGTCCACCTATCCATCCACCTAGACTCAAACCTCAGAGAAAAATAGACCTGGTACAAGATTTTTGTAATCACATGAATAATTCAATCTTTACCTTGACCCCATTAGACTTTGATAACTCCGACGATGACATGCCCTTAGTCTATCCCCAACTCATTGATTGGGATCAACAAGACACACCCGTCTTAGACACTTTTGAGAATGACGAAGCAATTGCCGAGTTCCTGGGATTACGAGAAGGCATACCTAATGGGGATCATAAGGCTAGTTTTACCATTGACTTAGACAAAAAAGCATATTTTGGGGAATCTGTTCAACCCTCCAGTCGCAAAAATGAGAAAAAGAATAAACAAAATAAAAAGGATGAGTCTCTAGGTGAAAACTGAAAGGCACCTTTAGACAAGGAAAAAGTAAAAAGAACAGACACATCCAAAGGTGAAAACCTCTCTGAGGCACCTAAGGATGGAGGTTTGAACATTCTCTCTGTTGCACAAGAAAATTCACCCATGCTCGTTGAAGAATCAGTAGAAGTCAACATAGGCACAAAAGAGAATCCTCGATTGGTTTATTTTGCAGCATCATTGACAACAAAAGAGAAGCCAGAGTTCCACGACTTCTTTGCATAGAGATAGCTAAATTTTGCTTGGTCATATGTCGACATGCCGGGGTTAGATCCTGAACTTGTTCTGCATCATTTTCCCTTACAACCAGGTGCCAAACCAGTGAAACAAAAGTTGAGAAAAATGCATCCACAGATTGCTTTATTAGTCAAGGCAGAACTCAAGAAACTCTTAGACTTTGGTTTCATCATATCTATCGACTATGCAGATTGGATTTCCAATCTTGTACCAGTCACTAAACCAATTGGGGGCATCCGTATCTACACTGATTTTAGAGATATCAACAAAGCTTGTCCTAAGGATGACTTCCCTTTGCCTAACATAGACATGATAGTTGACATGACAGCAGGATATGAGATGTTGTCCCTTATGGATGGATTTTCAAGATATAACCAGATCAAAATTGCAACTGAAGATCAACCTAAGACAACTTTCACTTGTCCTTAGGGAACGTATTGTTGGAATGTTATGCCCTTGGGACTCAAGAATGCGGGAGCAACCTATCAACGTGCCATGACTACTATCTTTCATGATCTGGTACACACTTGTATGGAGGATTATGTCAATGACCTTATTGTAAAATCCAAGACGAGGGCAGAACATCTACAGGTTTTAGACAAGATATTTCAGAGGCTGGAAAAGTATAAAGTGAGACTCAATCCAAAGAAATGTGTGTTTGGAGTCAAGTCAAGAAAGTTGTTAGGTTATATCATTTCTAGACGAGGCATTGAAGTGGATCTGGCTAAGGTAAAAGCAATCATGGAAATGCCTCCACCCACTAATCTTAGTCAACTAAGGACATTACAGGGAAGGTTACAATCTATCAGAAGGTTTATAGTGCAGCTAGCAGATAAGACACATCCTTTCAACATCTACTTAAGAAAGGAGTACCCTTTGCATGGACAGCTAGGTGTGGAGAAGCTTTTCAACTGATTAAAGAATATTTACTCACACCATCTGTCTTAATTCCACCTGTTGAAGGAAGACCATTGATTCTTTATATTACGACAACCCATTCATCACTCAGAGCATTGCTTGCACAGAATGATGATGAAGGTCGTGAAAGGGCAGTCTATTATATTAGTTAGACTTTGGTAGGTTATGAGCTCAACTATAGTACCATTGAACGTGCCTGTCTTGCAGTAGTATTTGCTACTCAAAAGTTGAGGCACTATATGCTAAACCATCAAACAATGTTGATTGCTAAAATAGACCCTCTAAAATATCTTCTCAGCAAGGCAGCATTAATAGGGCGACTAGCCAAATGGGTTATGATACTTAGTGAGTATTATATCCAGTATGTAGAGAGAAAAGCTATTAAAGGACAGGTCATTGCTGATCAATTAGCTGATGCACCTATACAGGCAGATCACTCATTAGTTGTAGACTTTCCTAATGAGTTCATCTTCACAATTGACACAAACATAACATGGAAACTGTACTTTGATGGCTCCCATACAAATCATGGTTCAGGGGCTGGTATACTGTTTATCACACCACAGGGTGATTCCATCCCTAAGTCATTCAGGATTGCATTCCCATGCACTAACAACATAGCAGAGTATGAAGCTCTAGTGACAGGGTTACGCATGGCAGTCAAGTGGAAAATTAAGAACCTACAGGTATATGGCGATTCCCAACTAGTAATCAGACAGGTCAATGATGATTATGAGACTAAGGATGAGAAGCTTGCCCCCTACAAGCGCATGGATAGTAGCTTTAAAGAGTACTTTGACAAAGTCGAATTTCATCAAATACCTCATGTTTTAAATAGGGCAGCAGACACTATGGCTATAATTGTGTCCCTTCTTGACATTCCTAACAATGTGCCTAAGTTTGAGTTCTTGGTAGAACAACTTTTGGTCCCAGCCTACGATATCCCAGATTCTAAAATGGTGTGTGACATTGTTGGTCCTGATTCCCCATGGTACAAAGAAATCTATGATTACCTTCATGTTGAAGTCATACCCACTGGCCTATCAAATAACCAACGTAGGAAATTTCTCTGCAAGTTAGCCAAATACACCATCATCGAAGACACCTTATATAGATGCGCCTTAGATAATACCCCACTAAGATGTCTTGATTCTACTGAAGCACAAGCAACCTTGCGTGGGGTGCATGAGGGTATATGTGGTTCCCATTCTAGCAGTCCTACCTTAGCCAAAAAGATTATGAGACTGGGTTATTACTGGCCTACTATGGAAAAAGACTCATATGTCTTTGTAACGAAATGCCACCAATGCCAAGTTCATGGAGACTTGATACATGCCCCAACACAGGAGCTCCATCCTATAACGTCACCATGGCCCTTTTCCCAATTGGGACTCAACCTCATAGGTAAGATTCACCCCACCTCATCTAATGGACACAAGTTCATTATCACTGCCACTGAGTACTTTACAAAGTGGATTGAAGCCATTCCTATGACATACATTACCGACACACAGATTTCTAGATTTATCCTGAACTATATCATCTGTCGATATGGTGTCCCTCAATCCATAATCACTGATAATGGCTGCCCATTTAAGAACCAAGAATTCTGCCACCTGTGTGATGAATTTCATATCCAACATCACTTCTCCACTCCATACTACCCACAAGGTAACAGCCAAGCAGAGGCATCTAACAAGACCATCATTAAAATCCTTAAGAAGACTGTCAATGATGTTGGTCGTGACTGGCATTTACAGCTTAACCTTGCCTTATGGGCTTATCGCACAAGTATCTATACTCCCACTGGTGCTACCCCATATTCACTTGTATTTGGTTCTGAAGCTATTCTACCTATTGAGGTCGAGATTCCTTCCCTAAGGGTATCCCTGAAAGGCCACATTGATGATGAAGAGTACCGAGTATCGAGACTCCATGAGCTAGAATTCCTAGATGAGCGAAGACAGAAGGCGTTAGACCATCTCCAAGCATATCAAAATCTCCTTCGTCGTAGCTATAACAGGAAGGTCTTGAATAGAAACTTTGACATTGGTGACCTGGTTTTAATGGAGAACCCAAAGAATCAAGCAGAAAGAGACAAACCAGGAAAGTTTGAACCTAATTGGTTAGGACCTTATATTGTTACAGAAGATTTTGGGTCAGGAGCGTACCAACTCTCTACTCCTAAGGGGGAACCATTGTCCTCACCAATCAATAGTCTACATCTAAAGAAGTTCTACGCATAGCTTCTGCGAGCCTTTGTCTTAATTAGCAAAAATACAAAAAAAAATCAGAAAATCACAAAAATTGTTATCAAGGTGAAAACCTAGCAAACAGGCATCTTGGTAACACCAAAAAAATTAGATAATCCAGAAAATAGTAAAGACAAATCATTCATCCAATAGTGAAAACCAATTCGGTGGCGCTTTGGATAAGTACCATGGTGAAAACCTAGCAAACAGGCGCCATGTGTAGTGAACTCTGCTCCTTTGTCTACTATTATTCTGATCTAGTCTTTATCATTGTATATAGTCCACGGCCCTGTACATAGTATCTACCCTATACATACTACCTATCCCTATACATATCCCTTATCCTTCCTACCCATCGCTTGTATATACCATTCATAATAAGTGGTGGTCTTTCCCATAACCTGGAACGATTGACATCAACAACATTTCATATCCCCCATTTTACCCTATTCATAATCAATTGGTCTTATACTCGACTGGGGGCAGACACTTGTCCTGTGTCATATTGGTTCTTACATTGGCTATGTTGAAGACGTAAAGCCATGCAAAATACAAAAACATCGCAAAATGACCTAAGAAAATACAAAAACATCAGAAAACTTCAAAAAAAATAAAAATATTTCAAAAATCCAAAAACAGAGTTAGATTCAGTCGCACTTGTCAGTCTTTGTTGTTTGTCGAACTACATTGCCTCTGTGACTGGACGTAGGCAAGGCCATCTTCTGATGTGCCCCCGAGGCATTAGGTCAGTCTGTTTAGGTTTTTCTATATAAAATTATGATTCACTCCATATGTCTATATGACAAGGTCATTGGTCATGTCAAACTACAAGGTCTCTGCATGTATAACATAGGCAAGGTCATCAATCGATGAGCCCCCGAGGCCGCACTAGGTCAGTCCATTAGGGTTCGTCACATTCACTTTCACACACGTCTTCTATTTTTAGTTAGTCTTGTCAGTCCAAGTCAAGTCGAACTACGAGGTCTCTGCGTGTATAACATAGGCAAGGCCATCAATCGATGAGCCCCCGAGGCCGCACTAGGTCAGTCCTTTAGGGTTTTTCATCACACACATTCAATTGTCCACACATCGTATCAAGTCATGCATTAATCTGGTGAACAAGTCAGCAATGTCTCTAAGTCAAATCAAACAAATTTCCAAGGAAACAACCAAAACAAATCAACTAATGTCTGCTACAGGATGTGTCCTTCCTAGAAATAGACATCATCATGGTGATCAACCTGTATCTTATTCAGGATGAGTCTTTCCTGAATACTGATATCAACAAAATGATCTCTATCTTATATAGGATGAGTCCTTCCTGCATAATCGACAAGGTCAAACAATCAAACATAGCCTTACATAGGTTATCACATCAACGGTATTTGACTCAATGTCTTATACGATATATGTCTTCTGAAACCAGGCTTTGTCATGCCTTATACATATAGTCATAACATTGAAACCAGACTCACAGTCTTATCCGGTATGTGTATCTCCTGACATCAGGCTCTATCGATCAATCCTTCTATCAATCAAAACAAATCAAAGAAACAAGATCAAATTTTGGAAAATATTTTACTGGATTTTTGACTTTATGGCTTATTTATCTTATCATTTATCTTGAATTGATGACTGGGATTCATGTTACTAGCTTTCTCAAGGATGTCCCATGAAGGATTTAGAGAAGCAACGATGTATCAGAATTCTATTTTCTTTGACTGTTGTTTGTTGACTATCTTTTAAATTTAATTTTGAGTCATGTTACTAGTTTCCTCAAGGATGTCCCATGAAGGATTTAGAGGAGCAATGACATTTCATGACCCATCTTTTACTTTGTTTATTGTTTGTGGTTTGTCTAGACAAAAAGACTGGGGCAACTTGTGCGCTTAGTATTAGTTAACGACACTCCTTGTCTACGACTGTCTATTCTTAGCAAGTGGATGACCTTGCACACCTTGATCTATGTCATATCATGGTGTTTTTCTCCATTTGTATTAGTCCTGCCCAATGATGATAAAGTGCAATACCTTTTGTGATACAACCAAACATCGAAGATTGCTAATACTAACATCTATCTCCTATCTTTTGTTCTTTCTCAATCTTTCTTTCCGCACTAACAGTTCTTCTTTCTTGCATTATGATGGAGTCCTATGACAAAACATTATACATCATCCTGCATCAACGTACATGTTAGAAAAATACATGCATATAGACATATTTCATATCTAGACATCATGGCATAATAGACATTAATCATCAAACAATACATATCATAAGCATTTCATGTACAAAGGAACTGTAAATACATGCATCACATTACATTTGTATAGCATCACATGTAGTATGCATCATACATATAACATCATATTGCATCTCATAATTATAAATTGCATACATCATATAGAATCATACATCACATAGAATCAACATTATCTCATTAGCTGCATAAACATCATAAAATACATATACTCATCCATCACATAGGCATATCATATAAACATCACATGTATAAATAAAGACTGCATAATCAATACATAGAAATGCATATCATGAGAATCACCGCCAAAATCATATATATATATATATATATATATATATATATATATATATATATATATATATATATATATATATATCTCGCTCAACCATGTCACATCACAATGTCATAATGTATCAATAATACATGGAAGCCCGTAGGCTATAAGATCAAAATACAATGTCTCGATACATCTCAAGAAGTACCCCTATCCTGAACTGCCACTACTATCATGCCTGGAGTGTGTGGAAGAATGATGCTGGGAACCTGATGACCTGTGAGTTGAGGGAGGTCTGTCATATGGACCTACTCTGCGTGGTTGCTCCACCCCCTCTGTGCTAACTGTCCTACTGTGGGTCCTGGTCTGGGACCTGCTACTGTGTGCCTCTGAGAAACTAGGAGCTCGTCTCTCTGGCGGAACCTCTGCCTAATACAAATCCCGATAATATCTCTCTCTCTCTCCAGCTTTAACTAGCTCTCTGGCAAAAGCTACTGATGGTCCCGTGCATAATGCCCTGAGCTCTGTGAATCTCTGCTTAGTCTTCTGCCTCCGAGCTATGGCCTGATCCCTATCCATCATTGCTCTATCCCTCTCCATCTGATATGCATCCCTCTCAGACATGAGAACTCTCATCTGCTCCTCCAAGGATGCAACCTGAGCACGCAATGTATCTATATTCGGATCCACTGCCCCTGTCTCATCCTATCTATCCCTCGCTCCCCCATCCTCCTCCTCATCTAACTCCTCCAAGATCTGATCCCGAATCTCTCTCTTGATCATCATCCTCATCATCATCCTCCTAGTAGGCACCTAACAAACCCAAGGCATCAATCTCCTTCTCATTCCCCTCCACCCCCCTCCCTCCCCCCAACATCCTTCCACATCCTCCTCTCCTCATCCCTCCTCATGGATCAGTGACAATGGTGGCCCTCATCCCCTCCGACCACGTCTCCCTCTCTTGCCTCCATGCCATCCACCTCATCCATCATCTCTTCCATCACCACGGCCTCCTCTAGCTCCTTGACCTCTACCTCTATCGCGTCTACCTCATGGACTTGTCCCTTGCCGCTCTACTCGTGCTGGCTGCTCTAGATCTGTCAAGGGGATCGGCCTGTGTGTTTCCCACCATTGATCATACTCTATTGTGGTCCCTGGATCTGTTGGACCATCTCTCCATCCCCATCAAAAGGCTTGTAGTGCATCAATGTCTGCCTCTGCTATGGCCACTAGAATCTCTGGACCCCATAGCAGGACCTCTCGCGATGATCTAGCAAACTCTGCCCGTCCTCTAGACACATCCTGCACCTCTCCAAACTGTCGTAGGACATGATCTGGCAACTGACGCTCTATGATATGGACATGTGATACTGTCCGCCCAATGAAGAACTGTGTCTATCTGCAAAATGACAAATTCTCATCCTCATCTGACCACTCGTCATAGCCCAAGTATGGTCTCCATGTAAACTGCATTATAGTTTCTATAGCATGTCTAAAGTAACTTGTATCTCCTATGTGGTGCTGAGTGTTTGCCCCCGCATAGCGAAAGGCATAAGGAGCTCCATGTGGAAGATCGATTGTCACAGGTGGCCAAAAGATTGCGATATGCTCCCATGCCCATACCATTAGGAGTGTGGTACCGCAGCTCATCAACTGTGCCTCTCGATAGGCAATATCATGCAAGTGAAAGTATAACATCCTGAGCACACAGGAACCCCAAGCATATACCACTCAATGCTCGAGCATGCCCACTACCATCTCCCCCCATCCCACAGGAAAACCATGACCTCGGCGGTCAGGAAGTACTATGCTGCCTATCAATGTAGCCAATAGACAGTCCAGCTGTCTATACCTTTGGGCCAACACACGCCACCTAATCTCATAATCATCAAATCCTAATTGTCTAATGTCAACATGAGGGTAGTACCTACACATCTCGGCAGTACCCCTCTGGGTATCATATGTCACCCGTGTGCCTCTAATGGGAAGTCTGAGGATCCTATAGACATCCTCTAAGGTAACGGTCACCTCTCCAGTTGGTAGGTGGAAGGATGATGTCTCTGAGTGCCACTGCTCACACAAAGCTTTCAATAATCCCTGATTCGCCCGAATCTGGGGCATGTCTGTCACGTGCAGTAAACCAAGGTGCCATAGAATCCGTCGCTTTACCGGCCGCAAACTGTCTCTGAATCGAAACGTAGTCGGTCTCGACTCCCATGTATATATCATGTCTAACACAACCTGCAATGACATTATACATGTCTCATGTCAGCCTCAATCATCTATTATAGTGCAAACTAACTCTACTACATAAAATAAAAATGTGTCGTTATTTTGCACATGCGTCATTATTTTTCACATGCGTCACTTTTTAACATATGCGGTTCATAAAATACAAATGCGTCGTTATTAAATAAATGCGGCTAATTATATCACATGCATTGCACTAAATTCATATGCGTTGAAAAGTAAATGTTGCGTTGCAAAAAATTCAAATGTGTATCAAAATAGACACATGTGGCTATTCTAAATGCAAATGTGATGCAAAATGTCAAATGCATTTCATAAATTAACACATGCATTGAACCACAAACTAGCTATGTAAAATGACTAACGTGAAATTACAAATGCGGTTTTCCATAGACAAATGCGTCGTTCGCGCACACAATTGCGGTGATTTATTAAAATGACGCATAACTAAAAATTGAATTAAATGCATAAAAATACGCGTAAATGAAAATTTTCAAAAGCCAAGATTTAGGTCCATACCGGGGGGTCCGCGTCGGCTGGTCTCTAGAAGGTCTGGATCCTGTATGCGTGATGGTGAGTGGTCGAAATGGGAGACATCGTCGCTAGGAGTGCAGAGCAAATTGTCAAATTTCTAAGCTAGGTGGGTGAAAATGAATAGGTGTTTACCCCTATTCCTATATATACCTAGGGCTTAGGTGGCATTTCTTTCCTACTGGCCGTGTTAACTTCCCATTTCGATCCGCCCGTACCCATCCCTAACATTTCCAAACTTAATTACGTCGTCTCCACTGCATTTTTGGCTATCCACTAGACTAATCGGGATCATTTCCAAATTTTTCTGAACTTTTTCAAAAATTTGTCAATTTTCCCGAGGGGGCATACCTTCACCTATTTTATACCGGGGCATTACTGGGGCATATTTCTTATTGATTTTCTTTGACGCAACGCTGAAATGACATTGTATCAAAGAGGGTCAAATGTAGACACCGAAATTTGGTTTAGGCCTGCGACTTTCATATTCTTCATAATTCGTATTCTTCATGGTCATGATTAAATAATGTCAATTATTTAATTATTCTCTATAGTCTTCATTTCTTCTATTAATTAAATAATCTTAATTATTTAATTAATTCACACTTTTCTTTATTCTATAGAATTAAATAAAGCTTTTATTTAATTATTACTAATAAATCTTATTCTTCTTGTCAAATTAAATAAATTCTTATTTAATTTACTCTTTATCATACTTCAACTATAATTAAATAAATTCTTTATTTATTTAATTATTCATTTAAATCATCACTTAATTAAATAAATCTTATTTATTTAATTATTCTTCAAATATCAAATCTTGAATTAAATGAATTATTTAATTCATGAATTCTATTTTAACGCATTCCTCTATATTTAGATAGTTGTGTGAGTTATCTAAGTATTCACTTTTACTCGACTCAAAGATCTATTTTAATCACTCAGTTAACTCTTGATTTAATGTTTGAGTGGTGTTCTCGAGTAATCTCTTTGTCAAATCATTCAATCATCCAGTTATAATTCATTTGCGTGTACATGCATATTAATTAAATGTTCTTATTTAATTAATTAAACTGTGTACGTGCATTCGAACATGAGTTGCTTTAAATCCATCTTTATCTTTGTCATGCAAAGATAATTCTTCTGTTTTTGAATACCAAACTGGAAGATTAAATCATTATTTAATCTTTAATCCTTTTTCTAATTTGTATCACTCATTTCACTACTGACAGTTATCATAATGCATGTCTAATATGTCGATCTCAACTGTCCGTTGATCTTTCAATCCTGGCATGTCGTTCAAATAATCAATTTTCTATAAATTGATATGTCATTCTTCATTCCAATCTCTCTCAAAAACTCACAAAATCTTATGACTTTTGAGAGCACTTTGTCTTGAATCTTCAATGTTTTGCTAATCATTATCTTAGGCTATACTTGCACAAATTTACTAAAAATATGAGGGCAATTATATTACACAAGCAAAATGGAGAAGGGCAATCGAGATGAATCATGGAAATACATTTGAAATTGGTGAGATTGTTTCAGTTTGTTCACGTTTTAACTTCCTTTTGTTCTTTGTTGCTTAGCATTTAGATTTTCATTTAGATTCGTATCGCATGTTTTCTCTAATCTGTCTTTGTGCACTTTCTTGGTGTTACATCAACAGTATGGGGACCTCATTCATGCACCAGCTTAGGAGCTCCAATAGATTATAACACCTTGGCCCTTTTCACAATGGGGGCTCGATCTCATCAGAAAAATATCACCCACCTCATCTAAAGTACACAAGTTCATTATCACTTCCACCAAATACTTCACAAAGTGGGTAGAAGCCATCCCCATGAGCTATATCACAAGGAAGCAGATCTCAAAATTCATCCTGAACTACCTCATTTGTCGTTATGGTGTTCCACAAGCCCTTATCTCCAATAATGGGACACCTTTCAAGAACCAGGATGTCCATGAGCTATGCTAAAAATTCAATATCCAACATCGCTTCTCCACCCCATATTACCCCCAAGGTAATGACCAATCTGAGGCTTCTAATAAAACCATCCTAAAAATCCTCAAGAAAACAATCAATGAAGTTGGTTGCAACTGGCACAAGTACAGCTAAATCCTACCTTATGGGCCTACCGAACAAGTACCCACATGCCTACAAGTGCAACTTTTTTCTCCCTGGTCTACGGATCAGAAGCCATCCAGGCTCCCATCCTTAAGAATATCATTGCAAAATCTCATTACTGATGAAGAATATCATGTGTCATAGTTGAACGAGCTAGAACTACTGGATGAGCGGTGCATGGATGCTTTGAACCACCTGTAGGTCTATTATAACCATCTCAAGCGAAGCTATAATAAGAAGATCAAGATTCAGTCATTTCAATTTAGAGAGATCGTGTTGAAACAAAATCAGAAGAATGTACCAAATCCAGATAGCAAGGGAAAATTTGAACCCAACTAGTTGGGACCCTTTGTCGTCATAACAAGTTACAAATCTAGAGCATATCAACTATCCACACTCAGAGGTGAGCCTCTGTAGGAGCCCATCAACAACTCCCATCTCAAAAAAAATTATGCCTAAGCTTGCAAGGTATAAATCCAAAAAAACAAAAAATACAAAAATACAAAAATCCAAAAAAATCAAAAAAAGGATTGAAAACAGTAAAGAAAAAAATCATCCTCTAGTGAAAACCACTTCAGTGGCGCTTTGGGAAAGTACCTTGGTGAAAACCTGGCAATCAGGCGCCTTGTGTAAATAAAGCACTTTCCATCCACCATGAACTCTCCAACTTGTTCTACATCACCTTCCATATTTCTTTCATCACCCATCTGCATCCGCATCATAGCTTGATCATGTGTTGGTATCATGTTCCATCCTAGAACTACTTGGCACATTCCTAAGGTCAATGTGTCTTGCCTATATCAGAGTAGTCTATTGCATCACCCTGGGGGCATGTTCTTATACCTACATTGGATCGGATTCGTGTATATTCTTGAAATATTCATAAACATCAACAAATCCAAAAACATTCATAAAATCCAAAAAATCCAAAAACATTCATAAAATTCAAAAAATCCAAAAAACATTCAAAAAGCCAAAAAATCCAAAAACATTCACAAAAATTAGAAAATCCAAAAACATCCAAAATATGTCAAAAAATAGTTGTCGTGTCGAACTACTAGGCTTTTGTGTGTATAACGCATGCAAGGCTAATCTTTGATCAGCTCCCCATGTCCCTAGGGTAGGTCCTTTAGGTGTCCATCGCAATAAACTGAAAATCCAACATATTCATAATTCATCAATAAATGAGTTTGTGTCAGTTGAACTACGTGGTCTCTACGTGTATAATGTAGTCAAGGTTAATCTTTGATTAGCCCCCGAGGCCCCTAGGATAGGTCCTTAGGTTAGGTTCTTGGTCAAAATATTAGAAAACACAAAAATATTTGAAAATTTGAAAATCAAAACATTTGCAAAACATCTCAAAAATCCCAAAATAGCCTCAAAACATTTCAAAATAGCAAAAACATTCAAAAAACCCAAAATCATCCAGCCCGTTTCACCTTCACCTGCAATAGACATCCACTCACAATAAACGGTCACCATCTTCAACCTTTAGCAAAATAATCAAAAACAAGTATAGAAAATTGAAAGTGTGAACTCAAACGTCAGGATCTTAGACTCTTAAGTCTAGGTCAATAGGTAAACAAGTTAGTCAACTCTTGGTGTCATCCCATCATCCTGTTAGTCTCAAAATCATTTGATAACATCATGTCCTAGGATGCATCCTTCCTACAATGGACATCAACATCAGGAGCTTGATTTTTCTTTGCTAACTTGATTAATTCTCTTGTGTGTTGATCATGTTGGCATGAGGTTATTACATAAACTAAGGCCCTGGAGGTTTTGAAGTCTTGCAAACTCAGGTAAAATGGGTCCACTAAGAAGATTGAAAGACATATCCAGCAGAGTAATATTTCCAAGAAGAAAAAGTTGTTGAGGAACATGACCGGTAAGCAGGTTTCCCTATAAAGATAACTTACCCATTGCAATGTAATCTCCAATCTACTCAGGAATACGGCCAACCAAAGCATTCCATGAAAGATCTAACACCCCATATTGTTGTAAATACACAGAGTCAGGCAAAGCTATTTTCTTGAATCCACCACAAATTTCACCTGGAATGGTGCCACCAAGCTTATTGTTTGAAAGGACAAGGTTATTCAGCATTCCCAAAATAGAACACTAAGTCGTTATCTGAACTATGTCATCTTTGAGCTTAAACTAGGCAAGACCATCATTGATGAGCCCCCGAGACACAAAAACACAAAGAAAATTTAAATAACCCAAAAATCCAAAAAATAGCCTCATAACATTTCAAAAACATCAAAAAAATCCAAATATTTGAAAAAATCCATCCCTCCCATTTCGCTTTCACCCGCAATAATCTCATCCGTAATAAATTGATCGTCACCTTCATCCTTTGGCAAAAAAAATAGAAAAAACCACAACAATCAACAAAAGAAAAATTCAAACACAAAATCAAAATCGAAACAAAAAACTTTTAAATGCAAAATCAAACTCTTGATGTTTTTAGCAAACATGTCAATTAACCTTATATCAACATCCTTTCAAACAACCTATCAACTTGTCACCACCCACTAACATGTCCTAGGATGCATCCTTCGTACAATGGGAATTATCTATTGGAAATCACTTTGGATTCTCATCCTCAAAACAAATCCCTTTAGCTAGAGGTATGAAGAACATTGGCTTGTTTCTTTACTTGATCTTTTCTTTTGATTTATCTTATTGTGCCCATTCCAATGACCTCTCGATGATGTCTATCAAAATGATTTAGAGAGAAAGGAATGGGGCATTCATCATTATCTTTTGTTTGTTGTGTTTTTTGGACGTTCTTGTAATATAATTTGGCAAATATTTGCTTTGGTAGGTTTGTATGGAAGAAATTTTAGATAGCTTGTTGACTATTTCATTGATAGGTTATGTCTTTCTATTTTTTGGTTCGAGATGTTTGGAACTTCTAAAATACATCCTAGTGAGGTTTCTGTATGTTAGGTGTGAACAAGAATACTCCTATTTGTTTGTTGATTCAAATTCCATCTCACAAGGTACAACGCCATCCTGGTTGTATATACCTCGATGCATCGTATCTATGTGTGTTATCAAACATAAGGAAATTTATGCTCTTTACATCCCCAATCCCTAGATAAGTAATACATCATCATCATTCATCATCATATCTAATAAAGTCTCAACGAATCATAGACTTGTTGGACTTACATCTTCTCGGAATCAAGGGTCGATCCCTCTCATTCTTTTATCCTCTTTCATGCTAACATGCTATCATGGCATGCATCCATCCTACATTCATAAAACGTCAGCATACCCATCCTACATACTCATACATATCATCATAATAGGAAACATCATTCATCTCACATACATTGCATCGTCATTTAAGACGTTTAGGATAATATAGATTTGTTATTCTCAACATCTTAATTCATCTCATTTGCATCATCATTATCATATAGATCTGTTAGTCTAGCCATCCATACATCCATCTTGAACCTCTTTGTTGCGAGATCGACCCTAAAATTGAACTTTTCACCCGATCTCTCGAGGGGGCAGTGTACCAGTGTACTTCTTTCCGCTAGGGCCTCCAAATTTTTTTTAAAAAAATCTAACTTTGATCTCAACAAGGTTATTCTTTGAACCAATGCAGCAGGTACATTGCTTCAAAGAGGGGCAAAATGTAGACATGCAAATAAGCCTAACTAACATAGTGCATCTAATTCTGATCAATTATCATCAAATTCTTCTATTAATCAAATAAAGCGGTTTATTAGATTAATTCACTAATGTCCATCATGTTTAATTACATAAATCAATATGTTTAATTAAATCCTCAAAATCCTCTTATTTAATTAAATAAATCAATTTGTTTAATTAAATCTCCAAAGTCCTCTTATTTAATTAAATAAATCAATTTGTTTAATTAAATCCCCAAATTCCTCTTATTTAATTAAATAAATCAATTTATTTAATTAAATCCCCAAACTCTTCTTATTTAATTAAATAAATCAATTTGTTTAATTAAATCCCCAAACTCCTCTTATTTAATTAAATAAATCAATTTGTTTAATTAAATCCCAACAGTTCTCTTATTTAATTAAATAAATCAATTTGTTTAATTAAATCCCCAAAATCCTCTTATTTGATTAAATAAATCAAATGATTTAAATCAAATATCATAAATCCACTAACCCACTCAAAGTTAATTAAATTCTAAATTAATTAACTTTAACCACCTTCTAATCATCATTAATAAATTCTCTAGCTTTTAACTCCCCAAGAGTTAAATCAACCCCTAATTAACTAACCCACTTGCACATGAAAATAGTTTCTTTTAATTAACTAGTTACCTCATTTATCCTCTCAAAAGCATATTCTAGGGAATATTCCTTCATTGACTCCCTTTATTTGACTTTCTAACCACAAACAATTTCCATCCAAAACATCTCAACCACATGCATTTCATACCTCTTACATCTCAACCACATGCATTTAGTGCCTCTTACATCTCAACCACATGAAGAATGTGCTCAATCCCCACCCATTAGCATTGAGACAAGTGTCCCAATCTCATTGTCTCTCTTTTAGTCCCACATTCCTCCCATCTCTCCATTCTTCAATCCTTCCACCTATAAATAGAAGCCACTTCTATTTGAAATCCATCCACAGTCTTATGCATTTACACTATAGGCATTTCATCTTGCATCACATTTGGTTCATTGGAAGTTTATCAAGGGGGTGGGAAAGGGCATCCTTTTCACATCAAAGGAGCACCACTCCCACTATGGGATAGGTTTTGATCATGTTTTCATGTTCTTTCATTTAGTTTTTTTGGTTCTTTTATCTTGTTTGCATATGCACCATGTTCAAGTATTTCATAGGACTATCTAATTTTTTCTATTTAAACATCTAACATTTATTTTTTTGTCCATGTTTAAAGAGTTGCAGATTTTATGCTCACAAATCTCATGTACATGAATCCATCCATGCCTAGTACTACTTGCAATCCTAAATTTGACCAACATAGTGGATGCTTTAACTTTTGATCTTTTTGTCTGAGACCCCAAAAATAGGAACCCACTTGATACAAGTATCTCTTCCATAGACATAAACCACTTGTTCTTTCAAGAAGCTTACTGGCTGCAACTACCAGAAGAGAGATAGGGATAGTATAAGGAGCAAACTAGGCACTGACCAAAACCATCATGCTAGCCAGATTCTTCAGTTCATCAACATGATCAAGAATGGAGAAGCATACATCCAAAAGTTGCATAAGAAAGGGATGATTCCTCATAGTTGAATCATCTCAGACACCCCACAAAAAATCTCTTAGTGGTACCTTGTTTATTGTATCAAGCAGTCTGGAAGGTGTAATTGGAAGCTCAGATAAGAGTCCCTAATCTGTTACCCTGATCCCCCCTACCCCCTTCTCTCGAAGGCACCATGTTATGTCATCACCCTTAAATGGCATAAGATGGACCTTACTCCCCAAACCCCTCCCCTATGTTTATATTGCCCTTAATTCTGTGTGCATACTTGCAGCTAACTATCCCCAAACACTGAGTTGTAATTCGCATCCACCCAGTTTTACATCCTCTCACATTGTTAACATATTCATTTAGCCTGGATTACACTTTTTGTTGTGCATTTGGTATCCTGGGAAACTCCACCTAAAGCATGAAAAATTCTTAATCTTGTGGAAAGTTTGAAAAATCATGTTCATGGAAACATTCCTCAAACCCTAAAAAATAGGGGATATTACATGCAATGCACCCAAGTTTTCTACACATACTTAATTAAACATTTTAGCATTACTCAGCAAAAAATTTGCAAACTTTTAAATGAAAATATTGGTTGCGAGTTAAAGTTTGTTTTCAGGCATGGGGCAAGGAATGTTTCAACTGCCTGAAAGTTGTTTTTCCCAGCATGAGACAAATTTTTGGAGAACCAATCCCTTCATTTAACAGATAGCAACATAATTGTGTTAAAATGAAATAAAACACAACAAAAATGATCTAGCAGCGTAAAGATTCCAAAAATTAAAATTCACTGAAACCATGGCAAGCGACTTACCTAAATTTTGCACAAATTGTGTCGTGTTGTCTAATGGCACCTGTAAAATTTTGCAAAATTTTAAGTGTCCATGTTGAAAAATTTGCTTTGCACACTCAGAAGTGCCCCTGAAAAAATCTGCCCAAGTGACCTACTTTGGAGGGTCACAATTCAAAGCCAATTGATTTTTCGTGCAAAACCCCTTTGTGGACACACTCATGTGATATATGTGAATGTGCATTTCAGTTTTTAGCTTCCCATAATGAGTTTTGACATTGTTTTGAAAAACGAAGCTGGAGGGTTCTGAAACTTTTTTGTTGTTTGCATATTGTCAATCCTACGAGTTGGCCTCCTATTCAAGCTGATATTTCACAGTTGGATGACTGCCAAAACAAAAGGATTGTTGTTCTCCATTCTCCCTACATTCATGTTCTCCCCTGTCTAGTTTCAGAGCCTCAAGATCTGATTTGCTATTTTTTTGAGATCAAAAGCAAATGCAGTTTGTTCACTTTTTACACCTGCATTTTCAGAATGTTTCAAAGTGGTCACCTTTGACCCTTAATATATTTTGACGAATGTGGATTGAAGGGAATCCCTCTTGCACACATATTCAGTGTACTCAAATGACCTAGTGTGTCCAGTGGCAGTTCCCTAGGAGAAGATTTGATAATTTTTCAAGGAGGTGACTTGGTGTGCTCGAGTTGGTTTCTAACAGGTGAAATTGCATAAAAGCCTGAGTGAGCCACTTTGGTATTTAATATTTTTCACCTCAGAAATAATTTTCCATGTCATTTTTTGCACTAGTTTCTGGTTCAAATGGTTACATGCATGCTTAGTTTTGTGCCTCCTGGGTGAGCTTTGATGGGTTAACTAATCCTTTTCTGACTGCCACATGGCCAAAATTGGTGTTCTAAAAAGTTTCAAATTTTGAAAATATAAGGACAACCCATTTTTTTTGTCTAAAACCTTTACAGCTCCATTTTCATCAAAAATGAAGGTCATATGATGCATTATTTCAATGCATTTCGGGTGTGGTGAACACGTCCCAGGGGCCAATTTACAAAGGAGGTACCTAATTTTTTATGGCTGGGAAAAATTTGAGGAAATGGGTTTTCTCTAAATAATTTATTATGGCCGCACGCAAAAATTCACAGCTCCAGCTGTCTCGGTTTGCCCACAGTGAATTTCCTCCAAATGGGTCGCAGGCGTAATTAAAATTCACAATTTTTCTAAAGTTTCAAATGTTTTAATATTTAAAATATTGTGAATATTTTAAATATTGTGCATTTGTAAAAGATGCATTTAGGGCAAACATAAATGACTTCAAATGTTTTGAGGAAAAGCAAGTTTAATTCTTGCTTTCTATTGGTCAAAGTCACGACAACACGGCTTCACGGCAAATCTCATCGCGAGTCGCTGGTTTGATTTGTATATCCCATTTGATATTGGCAATCAGCGATGGCCGTGTCTTTTCATCACCCATCACGGATTGAGTTATCTTTTCCTCATCTTATTAGCGATGAGCAATCTCACTTCATCGCACATCTTTGTTTCATATCTTCTTTCTTCCGTGCATTCGCGATTGCCGATAAATTTGTGTGAGGCAACAGTGGGTAAGTGATGCATGGGTAAAGAATTGTTTTGCATCCCGATGGAAAAATTTAAGGCCTCCAGATGTAAAAAATGAAAAATTCCTTGTTGCAGCAGTAAAATGTGAAATAAAATTGTGAATGCACAGCCAGATAAAGGAATATGGAGTTGCATTTTGAATGCTACAAACATTTGCTTTGATGAATCTACGATGCACGATGGTGCACTCCTTGACTTCACTCATCGCTATTTTCTTATGATTTTCCCTCCTCAAACCCGTGATGGGTGATGATGGCTCCCGTGAGTAGAGTTTTCACAAATAAAATAAAATTTTATTTGTTGAGGTGAAAAGTTGTTGGAGAATAAATTATGGTGAAAGTGAAAAGGCACGGGTAAAGTTGTAGCTACCCGATATAATATTTTAAAGCCTTCATAATTAAAAACAATATTTTTGCTACTCGGTAATGTTTGTTTAAAGCTCACGGAAATCGCTAATAGTTTTCACCTTTTCATATTGCATTTGTGATTGGGGATGACTGCCAGGAGGTATGGAGTAAAGGAGTGGTGGGACCGGGGGGTCTTATTAAATGTTTAATGAAAGATTAAACTATGGGTGAATAATGTGTGAAATATGGTGCATGAGAATAGAGATTTTGCAGCCTGGTAAAGTGGAAAATTAAATAAAATTTTAATTTGTTTGGTGATGTTTGTGAAAAGTATCCTCATCGTTGATATTTTTTTTGTTTCTCCCACCAAATTGGAGATGAGCGATGGTGAGTGGTAAGTGTGGGAGTGAAGAGTTGGTGGGGCCCAAGTTTTAGTGTCAAATATTATTATTTGATGAATTTATTAAAAGGTGAAGTGCCCGGTAAAAGAAATCTTCTACAACAAATGATGAAGAATGATGTCTTCCTAAAAGGGAATATTTTCTGTTATAGGGAAAACACAGGATGCATGAATCAAAGGGAAAATCAAGCATGAGGCATAAATACGAGAGCAAGTTGAAGATTCTTCAGCAAGCAAAGGCAGCTACAGATCAATGAACCTGAATATGCCAAGTTTCTTCTTCTGATCTCCACTTAGTGTTTCTTTCTCCTTAAGTGTTGTTTTTTCTACCTCATTTGGGAGAGTTGTTTAGTAATTAATCACAAAGAACATTTTGATGAGAATACAGAGCATTTTAGAGTCAAGTTTTAGGGTCTGAGTCTGTCAATATCTATGTAATTTTGATTACAATACTGGAAAAATAATGTTGAATGTTTCAAGTTTGATACTATTTTACTCTCCTATGTACTGGTTCTATAGATTATGAATAATACAATCAAGGTTGTCTTATTTGTCTCCATCAATTTCAGCTAGATGTGTGGCTCTATTCTTGTTCATTAATTCAAAGAATTAATGTAGGTGCTTGAATATGGCTGTAAATTTGTATTAAACTGAGTGCTAGGATGTTAGTAAGAAGTAAAGGTTAAGACACAATGAGCTGAAATACTGTAATGTAGCATTTCAGAGCTTCATATAATGTCAGATTGAAGATTGTTATCAGATTACGTGGGTGTCTACGTTGACTCCATTCCAATGAATGAAGCACTGATCTAAGTGGGTTATTTATGTTACATTTTGTTGGTTAATTCAACAACTGATTATAAATTTAAATCATATTACTTATCAGTCCCATTTTGTTTGTGTGTTGAGCTCATTTTAATGAATCACATCTCTCATGTTTAAATGAGACATTACTGTAGAGGTTAGCCAAGCCTTTAGAGTACTATGTTTTTTTTAAACAATTAGAGGAGAACCATCTACCTACAGTGTATTTGGTACTTTAGCACACAAGTATCTATAAATATATTGATTAGGATTACCCTCCCTGGTTTAATAGAGCTAGAAGTGTAGAAGATTTCAGTCTCGCTAACTAAATCTTGTTCGTTGGCCACATCAACCCATTGAGTTTGAATATGAGAGAGTGGCTACTCTTTAGGACTCATTGCATCTATTTATTTGGGAACCAACATTGTCGAAGATGTCGATGATAAAAAATAGGCAGAGCTTGCAATAAAAGTAGGAAACCCTCGTCGAAACCTTATTTTCAGGTTGTAACTCACCAAATTGGAAAAGTGAAAGGTCAATACCAGAGAGTAAGAGTTTGGAAGAGCAAAAAGCAATAAAGCGAGGAAAGCAGCAAAAAGGGGCGAAAACAGTCGAGAAAATGGTGAAAAATGATGAACGGCTAAGATTCGTTTAATTGTCTTGCATGATGTGTCCGCCAATCTACACCGTTTGACATAAAAATGAGTTGGAAAAGCTCAGCGAGAACTGAATAATCTCATGTACATGAATCCATCCATGCCTATTACTACTTGCAATCTTGAATTTGACCAACATAGTGGATGCTTCAACTTTTGGTCTTTTTGTATAAGACCCCCAAAAATAGGAACCCACTTGATACAAGTATCTCTTCCATAGACATAAACCACTTGTTCTTTCAAGAAGCTTACTGGATGCAACTACCAGAAGAGAGATAGGGATAGTATAAGGAGCAAACTAGGCACTGACCAAAGCCATCCTGCTAGCTAGATTCTTTAGTTCATCAACATGATCAAGAATGGAGAAGCATACATCCAAAATTTGCATAAGGGATGATCCTCATAGTTGAATCATCTTAGACACCCCACAACAAATGTCTTAATGGTACCTTTTTTATTGTATCAACTAGTCTGGAAGGTGTAATTGGAAGCTCAGATAAGAGTCCCTAATTTGTTACCCTGATCCCCCCTGCCCCTTTCTCTTGAAGGCACTATGTTATTCCATCACCCTTACATGGCATAAGATGTACCTTACTCCCCGAACCCCTCCCCTATGTTTATATTTCCCTTAATTCTATGTGCATACTTGCAGCTGCATATCCCCAAACATAGAGTTGTAATTTGCATCCACCCAATTTTCCATCCTCTCACATTCTTAACATATTCATTTAGCTTGGATTACACTTTCTGTTGTGCATTTTGTATCTTAGGAAATGCCACCTAAGGCATGCAAAATCCTTAATCTTGTGGAAAGTTTGACAAATCATGTCTGTGGAAACATTCCTCAAACCCTAAAAAATAGGGGATATTACATGTCGATGCGCCCAAGTTTTGTACGCACACTTAATTAAACATTTTAGCGCTACTCGGAAAAAAATTTATAGGATTTTAAATGAAAATATTGTTTGCAAGTTAAATTTTGTTTTCAGGCATGGGGCGAGGAATGTTTCAACTGCCTGAAAGTTGTTTTTCCCAGCATGAGACAACTTTTCAGAGAACCAATCCCTTCATTTAACAGATAGCAACATAATTGTGTTAAAATGAAATAAAACACAACAAAAATGATCCAACAACGTAAATATTCCAAAAATTAAAATTCACTGAAACCATGGCAAGCGACTTACCTAAAAATTTTGCACAAATTGTGTTGTGTTGTCGAAGATGCCTGATGCAGATCCCAAAGGCTCAAAATCAATAAAAGTGACAACCTTCCTTCAAGAGGCATATAACAAGATTAAAACACCCTATTAGAGAAATTCAAACAGTCCTCAAAGTTTGACAATAATTTGAAGCATAATTTCTTACTTTCACCCTTGTAACCTAGTTTTAGGGATTTTTCACCAATATTTTCCAAAACACCTACCAAAATTAGAGATGATTAAAATACCCTTTTGCAAGTTATACAACATACATGAAAACCAATATCAACTCTTTTGGACCAGTTCAAGATCCAATACACCTACCATGGAAAAGGGCTAGTGGATTAGCCCATTTTTACAAAGAGAGTACCCTCTAAACACCACAAAACCTTCTAAAACCTTGGGGAAACAATTAAAATTCCCAAAAACCACTAAATCCACCCTTATTTTCCATAGATGACTCTTCCAACATAGTGAACTATAGAACCCTTGATTCTAGGCCCTCAAAGAGAGGGTTTATTGTAAATCATACCTCCAGGCCTCACCATACCTTGCCACCTATTCAAAACACTCTTTGATTATGCCTACACAAGCTTAAAAATTCATTACATAGGTTACTCCTCAAGTAGAATTCAACATGCTCGATACCATGTTAGAATTCAACATGCTTTGATATCATGTTGAAATGATGGATGTTGAATCATCCAATGAAGTTGCATACACTTCAAAGGATCTTTCCAAGAGAAATTACACCACACAGAAAGTGTTGCAACTAAGGGCTGCAAAGAGAGATTACTATTGATCTACAACATTAGATCATAGATTGATATTTGATTGATATGATACAAATGAAAAAGTTTCCTGAATATATAGGCAAAAGAGAAAACCTTAAGCGCATGAGATGCTGCCATGTTTCATGATTTAACAACATGTGACAACATGTGAACCCTATCTAGGAAATTATTAAATGTTGAGATAAGTTCTAGAAGGACAACTCATCTTCTAGAAGGAATCTTATCCCTACAAACAAGGAAGGGACATTACCCCATTATTAAATGATTTATTAAAATGAAACCTAGGACTAAATGATATATGACCTAAGTTAACTTATGCTGGTGTAATAATTAATTTAATTACACTAACAACTCCTTCCAAAAACTCATAAACCATCCTTTAGTTCCTTACTTTCATAAGGAAAATCACCCAAATTCAACCTAGGGCAACACCCAAAACCCACATACACACTTCCTCAACCTCCAAAAACATTTGAAACCTATATTACATCAAATTGGGTCATTCCACCGAGTTACAATGGCTACAGTAGGTGGAATTCCCTAAAACTCATTTTATACTCTCAAACCACCAATTTGGTAACCAAAAAAGTGAGTTCTCAGAAAATAGAGATAACTCACAATCCAAACTTAATGATTTTCAATAAACCTTGAAGCATTTGAAAGTAGACTCAATTCCCTAACATTTCATGTCAACCTTCAAACAAAATCTGAAGTTGTACAGACTATCCCAGCCAACAAAGTTCAGGAAATGCAAGGAGAAACGTGTAATTTCAATGCAAAACTAAAACTTTTCATTCAAAATCTTTAAAAACTATGTTTACAATGATGGAATCAACTACATATAGCTTCAATAACCTCCTCCAATTCCTATAACCACCTAACCAGCTTTTGAAAGGCTATTAACCTTCTACATTGCTAATTATGCATCCTTTACTAATGACAACTTAATATTTACAACTTAGACTTCCAAAGACTCAAACTACATTAAATGGATCATGTGAACCTTATTACAACCTAAATGGTCTCATGGACCTCATTTAGCACAAAAATGACTCATTCTATCCCTAACTCCTAGACCAACCCTCATATAATGCAATTTGCAATTACATGTTTTAGGTGCTCCTGCACCATACTCCCCGGGTACAAAAGATTTATGCCCCATAAATCACTCCATAGGTCTGCTCCAACTTTTTGCACAATCCCATCAAACCTGCTCCAAGTCACCTGCATGGAAATCTTCCTCCAAGGCACTTTATACCCTTCATACTTTGCTTTGTCTTGGTCTTTCCATGCTTGATCCTTCTCAAATAGATCCTCTTGCTACTTTTTGTCTTCATGGACACCTGTAAACAAAAATTCAATACACAAAACTAAACAACCATGCATTAGTATTTCTTGTCCATGCTCCTCCATGAGCCTTTGCCAATTATACATGTAGTTCTTCCCCCCAATTCCATTATCTGCAACATAACCTGCATTTTTTCCTTCCACTTTCATTTTAACCCTTGGTCTGACTTCTGTCAGAAGAATGAACAAATCAAGGAGATAACCAATTATTCCCTTCACTCTTAGCCTCTTATCCTTCCACTTCACATCTATACTCAGATTCATTATGCTTGGATCCCCTATCTCAATAGTATAAAACTACCTCATTACTAAACTCAGCAACCAGGGACAACTCATTATCCCAATCTCATACTTTCCTCTCTTCTCCATCTCATTTGGAGACCACACACATTGTCTTCTCTTAGCCATTCTCTAGCCCAGCACTGTCAACTTCTCAGTCTTAGTCTTTGTCTTTATTGAAACCCTCTGTAAAACCTTTACCATCTTTCCTTCACCTCTCATGGTGACTACACACTCCAACCTTTGCTCAACTTCTATATACTTTTTCTCAGACTCTTCAAATTCTTTCACTATTTACTGCCATGCTTCATGGCTTACTGTCTTTTCCTTGGCTTTCACAACCTGTTCATCATCTACTCTCAGGCCTTGTATTAGACCCTTAGCGTCTACCATCACTGCCTTCATGGCCTGGACTGTATTCTCAGACTTATTTCCTTCTTGACTGTCTACCTTAGACCTCTGATATTCCATTCCAAGGACCTTGGTCCTATCAACTCCAGGAACATAATCCATTTTTTCTCTGATTACTATGCTCTCATATTGATTTGCCTCAACCAACTTGCTCTTCATCACTTGCCATTTCCTTTGGCACTAGTCCCCATTCATCTTTAGTTTATCTTCCTCTTCTACCTTTGTATCTTCAGTGCTACAACTCACTCTATTTGCAGTGCTTTACTGTCTTTTATCTTCATTCATCCTTAAAGGACACAAAATTTTCCCAACCATGATCTTCTCATCTTTTCCTCTCACACACATCTTTAGCATCTCATCTTCCCTGTTACCAAGCTCTTGTTGCTTCTCATTGCTTTGTCCTTCCAGTGGACACTGCATTTTCTCATCATTGACCTCACTAGGCCTCCCTTGTCTCTCTATTGACACAATCCTTTGTCTCAGCTTTATGTACCACTGTAATTTTCATGGGTGTCTGCCCTAGGACACCATTAGCCTTTAATGAACAAACTTCTACCTGTCCTTTATCTTTGACACAACCTTCAAGCTTACCTTTCCCTCTCAAGTTGATTTCACTCTTGCTTCTTTCTTTCTCATCATCCTTTACACACTTTAAATTTGAATCTTCCTTTAATCTTACTGTCTTAGTAATCTTTTCACATATGGTGGTTGCAACTCTGTCTTTTTCTTTATCACATTATCCATCTTCATCTCGTGCCTTCAAGTTCTTTTCACCTCTGACCTTCACTTTATTTGTTTCACTTGTGTCTTCAAGCTGCTCTGTTTTCCTCAATGCTTCTTCAAAGTGTTTTACTCTCTCCATAGCATCAATGCTATGCTCCTCTGTTTCTTCATTGTCCCCTTGTTCCTTTTGTTCTAGAAACTCTCTTTTTGCACACATGCCTATCCTCCTTTGTACCCCATCATCCTGCAAACATCTCAAGGTATACCTTTGCCCATATTTTTCAATTTAATACACATTAAGTCTACCATCATGTATAGAAAACCTATCATATTGCCAAGCTCTACCTAGTATCATATGACAATCTCTTATAGGCATAATATCACATAGTACAACATCTTTGTAAGGACCAATCTGAAAATCTACAAATGCTTTCTCTCTAACCACAACATGTTAACTATCATTTACCCAATATGCCTTGTACGGTGATTCATGGATTATCCTTGTCAAATGTAACTTTTCAACCATTTCTTTCGACACAACATTACCCAATGAACCTGAATCAATCATTAATTTACATACATTTCCTTTTAATTTTCACTTGGTCTGTAAAATGGCATTCCTCATTTGTTCCTCTTTCTCATCCAACCTTCTGATATCCATCATACTTCTCCTTCAATCTTCAAGAGATCTACTTCCTTGCTCTGATACCACTTTGATGCAGACCCCAGAGGCTCAAACTCAATCAAAGTGACAACCTACCTTCAAGAGGAATCTAACAAGATTAAAATTCCCTGTTAGAGCAATTCAAACAGTCCTCAAAGTTTGACAATAATCTAAAGCATAATTTCTTACTTTCACCCTTGTAACCTAGTTTTAGTGCAAACCTAGTTTTAGGGCTTTTTCACCAATATTTTCCAAAACACCTGACAAACTCAGAGATGATTAAGATACCCTTTTTAAATTTATACAACATACAAGAAAACCAATATCAACTCTTTTGGGACAGTTCAAAGATCCAATACACCTACCATGGAAAAGGGCTAGTGGATTAGCCCATTTTTACAAAGAGAGAACCCTCTAAAATCCACCAAGCCTTCTGAAACCTTGGGGAAGAAATTAAAATTCCCAAAAACCACTAAATCCACCCTTATTTTCCAGAGATGACTCTTCCAACATAGCAAACTATAAAACCCTTCATTTTAGGCCCTCAAAGGAAGGGTTTATTGCAAATCATACCTCCAGGCCTCACCAGACCTTGCCACCTATTCAAACACTCTTGATTATGCCTTCACAAGCTTAAAAAATCATTACATAGGCTACTCCTTCCACAAAACTCATAAGCCACCCTTTAGTTCCCTACTTTCATAAGGAAAATACCCAAATTCAACCTAGGGCAACACCCAAAACCCACATACACACTCTTTCAGACCTCCACAACATTTGAAAACCTATATTACATCAAATGGGGTCATTCCACTAAGTTAAAATGGCTACAGTAGGTGGAATGCCCTAAAAACTCATTTTTATACTCTCAAACCACCAATTTGCACCAAAAAAGAGCATTTTTCAGGAAAATAGAGATAACTCAAGCCAAAATTAATGATTTTCAATCAAACCTGAAGCATTTTAAAGTAGACTCAATTCCCTAACATTCCATGTCAACCTTCAAGCAAAATCCGAAGTTGTACAGACTGTCCCAGCCAACAAAGTTCAGGAAATGCAAGGAGAAACGTGTAATTTCAATGCAAAACTAAAACTTTTCATTCAAAATCTTTAAAAACTATGTTTACAATGATGGAATCAACTACATATAGCTTCAATAACCTCCTCCAATTCCTATAACCACCTAACCAGCTTTTGAAAGGCTATTAACCTTCTACATTGCTAATTATGCATCCTTTACTAATGACAACTTAATATTTACAACTTAGACTTCCAAAGACTCAAACTACATTAAATGGCTCATGTGAACCTTATTACAACCTGAATGGTCTCATGGACCTCATTTAGCACAAAAATTACTCATTCTATCCCTAACTCTGAGACCAACCCTCATATAATGCAATTTGCAATTACATGTTTTAGGTGCTCCTGCACCAATGCCGATGATAAAAAAACAGACAGAGATTGCAATAAAGTAGGAAACCCTCATAAAAACCTCATTTTCAAGTTGTAGCTCACCAAATTGGAGAAGTGAAAGGTCAATACCAAAGAGGAAGAGTTTGGAAGAGCATAAAGCAATATAAGTAGCAAAAAGGGGCGAAAACGGTTGGGAAAATGGCAAAAAATGATGAACGACTGAGATTTGTTTCATCGTCTTGCATGATGTGTCCACCAATCTACAGCGTTTGGCATAAAAAGGAGTTGGAAAAGCTCAGTGAGGGAACGCCTTCGGCATAAAAAGTTAGATATTTTATTTTATATTTAATATTAAATTAAGTTTTTATATATGATTATATGTGCATTTAAATTTACGATATAATAGATTTCAATTTCAATTTTAAATAAAAAAATATTGTAGCATTAATATTATTAATTTAAATGACATGTAAATAATTATATTGAATTATATTTAAGATAACAACTTACCAATTTAAATATCTCTTACAAAATAAAATTTGGATCATTATTTAATTAACTATAAAAATATAAAGCAATGTTTACGAGTTATGTTTTTATAGTTAATAAACTATTTTGGAATATACTTTAATTATTTCACATTATAACTTAAATAATTTATATAATATTATTATGACTAATCAATTTAATAGATTAGGAGAAACTTAATATATTTAATATAATAATCTTACTAATATTTGAGAATTATATAATCTATGAATAGTAATACAACATATATTATATTATGAACAATAATAATATAATTGTAGTTGAATATTAATTTTGTCCCATAATTTCATAGTAGTGGATATATTGGAAGACTACTATACACAAATAGAGTTAAGTAAACAATTATCAACTCATGATGAATGATAGTGGCTACATAGACACATTGAATCTATTTGGAAACATCACAATTAGTGATATGTGTCATGCTGCCACAATCGAAATATAATTGTGTGATTCTTGGTATTCCACAAATTGGTTGGATAGTTAAATGATTGGTATTCCATGATGACATCTATATATATATATATATATATATATATATATATATATATATATATCTTCTTGTGTGAAGGTGCCAAAGTTAGACGTGAGTTGGATAGACTAAAGGTTTTCTATTTGAAAGGTTGATTGTAGAAGAAGGAAATCTTATAATACTATAGATTGAGACTTTGTAAGAAACATATTGTGTTGAATCTTTAAATTTTGAATAATATAATAGTGATTGTCTTTTGCTTGTGATTTTCCCTTATAGAGGTTTCCCATGTAAATATTTGTGTTTCATGTAATCATGTATTTGCATATTGTTCTATGTACTTTTGTGAATTTCATTAAAGAGATTGATTAATACAATTTAGTATTTATCACATAATCTTAAGTTTCTTTATCCAAACTTATTGGTTGTTTGCAATAAGGGTAATTAATCCTCAACACTTGGAATCAAAGCTTATTGTGTGTTAATTGGTAATGCCCACTTCACTAAGAAAACAATCCCTAACATTTGTAGTGGTGAACCTTGAGCCATTCAATTTGTTGTAGTTGTGTATAACTAGTCATTAAGGAAAACTTTGAAGTATTTAGTAAAAATATAATATGGTATTGAATCTATGGCTTGCCCACCAAGGTCAGAGATTGAATAATTTAACAAGAATTTTGAACTATGGAAGTTAAAAATAGATCTTCTAGTGGAGAGAGATTAGAAGGTTGCAAGTTCTTTAGAAGTTGGAGCTCATACACTAGGTGCACATGTGCAAAAGTAGGGTGGAAAAGTGAATACTTGCATAGTAAAATAAAGGATCTTGTGCACTAGGCACATATGAACAAAAGTAGGGTACAAAAGGGAATACTTCATAGTCAAAATAAAGGTCATGCACAAATGGAAGACTTATGCATACATAAATTCTTTTGAAACTCTACACAGTGTAATAATTTGGAAGATAATTCACTTACAAGATAGTTATCAATTTAAAAGTACAATAAGTACTATATATTTATATGTAATATATTATTTTATTTATAAAGTACATAAAATTTATACACTTATACTATATATTAAAATATATTAAAAATATTAAAAAATTACTTATTATTTTCTTTGTACTTAAATCTAAAATTTTACTCACCATTTTATATTTACCTATATGTAAACAAATAATATGTATTTTGAAAAAGACGTAATTTGAAATAATTGTATATTTAATCATATTGTTATTTTAAAAGTGTTAGGGGAGAGGGGCCCATAGTGGAGCGGGGTCCAATAGTGGGGATAGAAGTAGTCCTTAGTGGGTCCCATAATGGAGCACCTTAATATCCAATTGCAAAACACTTTTTATCCATAAAGTACACAAACTGACAAATTATGTGATGTCACATCAACACACCAATAAAACATGACTTAGTGCACCACTATCGGTCTCACTTTTTTTTTGGGCCTTTTTGGATACCTCAACAAAAATCATGTTGATGTGGCATCATATTTGATGATGTGGCCCTAAAATGAAATATAGAAGCACGTGAGTTGTCAAATAAACTGTTGTACAAAATTAGGAGTGATTTGAAATTTTCACATAGAATTTTGAGAAACGCAAAGTTAGGGTGCTCCACTATGGGCCCCTCTCCCCTAGTGTAGGAGTTAAGCTTGTTTATGAGTGCTAGATATGTGCTATTTTTAGCCAACCACTTATTTTTTCAAGCTAGGTCTAAATTAAGTGGTTACCTAACTATTTTTAGAGAGTTGTTACTATGTATGTACTCCATATCATGAGTTAATTTGTTATTCCATTAAGCTACTAATTTGCATATTGTGTGTTTTTCATTAATCTTGTAGGTAGAGCATGTGCTTGCTTGTCTCTTGTGGCTCGTCAATACAAGAATTCATTCCCGTGATCTTGGAAATTTCTACATGGTATCAAAGCCATTCTAGAATTTAGGTGCTAGTTTATTTATTTTATGCTACTTTTCAAAACATTATTGCATGTGTACTTTGGTAGATGTTTTTTTTGTTGGAGGAATTTTTTTACATCAAATTCACTCTTCTGAACATCGATCAAGAAAAATACTTTTGGGTCTTGTTTGTAGCAACAAAAAACCATCTGGGTATCTGTTAGCTTTCCTAGATAGTAAATGGACTAGCAAAAAATGTTGTCAAAATATCACGATGCGACTATTTTCCTATAGGTTGAAGTTTGAATTTATATCATAATTATATGTGCATGTTGGAAAGAAACACTTTCCATTTTATTAGTGCAACATCAAAAAACTTTGTGGGTATCTGTTAGTTTTTGCATATAGCCAACAAATTTTGTTGAAACTAAATAAAAAGTGTCCAAGCCATTGTTGACAAAAAAAAAAATATTTTAATAACTTTTGATTGGTAATTCGAAATTGAATACTATTTTCTTCAAAAAAATTATAAGTTTTCATTTTGATAGATTGGACCTATTGCATAGTAAACAACACTAAATTATAAAGTGCCAAAATTTGGGGGATTATAAAGACATTTTGTAATCATGAACTAAGATAAAGTTCCATTTTCTGAGGGTGATTTTTAATATTTATTTCCATCCTTTTGTTGTCAAACTAACTTCAAGGAACTACTTGCCCTGGAAATAAAGGATAAAGAATCACTGTTTAGAGTAGGACCTATTTCCCTATCTTCTTGGACCCGTTCTTTAACAAAGTGACTATGAACAAAAGAATGCATAGTTTAACAACAATGGCATGGTCTATGGACTAATATGTCTTATTGTCTTAGATGATTTTCTATATCACATAGATCACACTGAGTTCCCTTTCACTATTTGAACCATCATCCAGTAGTTGCATGGAGACTTTAGGTCTTCATCTGATAGTGATGTTTCCTTGGATAACCAAACTCTTGTGGATGATACTCAGATTTATGTTGCCCCATCTTATGTGGACATATCCTCAATTTATTTGGTTGACATACATTGATACCCCATCCACAATACTTGTTTCTAATTCAGAGTTTAGGTGCTTCTTCGAGAGCTTACAATGATTATTTGCAATAAATTCATTTATGTTTTTTGTTCTACTTCATTGGGACCGATTTCTACTAGACATCTCTTGTTTGTTTGTATAGTCCCTCATTTCAAATCTAAATGGCACTCTTGAGGATCTTGTCTTTCTCTTTCATGATAGCTATTTTTTCCTTGCACCTGTTACTACTACAAAGTTCAAAGAGGCTTCATTGAGGGATTATAAAGATTCTTTGCAAGAGGACATCTCGTGGGATTTGCATTGTAGCCACATTGCATGCATTGATATCCCACATCCATACATCACTTTTTTGGATCTTTCTCTTCATTAGTTTCCACATGATTTTGAGAGGCCATTTATTTTAGTTAGGCATGAAACTCCTGATTCAATTGTGACTCATTTCAACATCAACATAAAGACAATTGAGTAGTATTGTGAGATAGGGTACATCATGGGACTTCCCACCTCACCTTGCTTCTTTGAGTTGGAGTTACTTCAACATTCACCATTGGAGTTGTTTCTTCCTAAAGCGAGAAATATCAAATGCCGCAAATGGATCATTTTCATCATTCATACAGGGGCATCCTTTTTTGGCAGAAGGGCTACTTCATTTTGGGGGGTTACATAGTCTCATTTTCTCTCCTATGGAGGGGGTTATTTTTAGTATCTACAACATCTTAGTTAGTATGATATTTTCAACCTTGGTGTAGAGTTATCATCTTTGAGGGAGGGCGGTGGAGGTTGGGGGGAATGGGGGGAGCAGTGAGGGGGAAGGGGCTTTCTAGTCCTCTTTATTTTTATTTGTATTTCTTTCGAGGGAGGGTTTTTTCTCACTGGGTTTTCTCCCTATCTCTACTATATGAGAGATTGCATTGTATTTGGGTACCTCATTAGGCCTAGTTGCTAGAACCTAATTTATTTGGGCCCACCTAAACTATGCTTAAGGGGGGGTTGTTAGTATAAGAGTTAAGGTTTCTTAGAGTGTTAGACACATGTTATTTTTAGGTAATCACTTGCTTTTTCAAGCTTGCTCTAAATAAAGTGATTACAAACCTATTTTTAGATGGTTGTTACTCTATATGTACTCCATATTGTGAGTTAATTCATCATATTATTGAGCTATTTCTTTGCATATTGTATATTTTTCATTAATCTCATAAGTAGAACATGCATTTACTTGTCTTGTGTGGCTCATCGATGCATACATGTGATTTCTACGAAAAGTATTGTAATGTGCATAACTATTTAGTATTCAATTTACTAAGGTATATGGCTATTCTATTAAATGAAAATAATCATGCACACATATAATAATTTTATGGAATTATTAAATTTTTATTTGGATTAAAATCTTTCTTTGTTTTGTATTTTACTTATTTTGTATGTTGACTCTTTAATATATATATATATATAATTTTTATAATTATTTCTATTTACTAAAGAGCTATTTATTTTATTACAATAGAGGTATTGTAGATATATATTTTATTTAGAGTTGACATTTATTTAAGAAAACTAAAACTATAAGAAGTTGGCCGCATAAGTTGTTTTTTGGTTTGGAAATCGAAGTAGCAATAAATATTCATGTTTGCAAAAGAAGTTGTCAAGCGATGATGGAAGAATTTTTTGGTGCTGCTAGGTGGTTTTTGGAATGC